>OX380336.1:3784173-3887945 GCA_947425015.1 Pterostichus niger | reverse complement strand
ACAAGTTGATTAGAAAGAGATAAAAAACGGGTTCAATAAATAAAATAAATAAATATATCATCACGCCTTTTTACCCATTAGTGGGTGTGGTACTCTACCGTAGCAGATCTCGGTAAGTGATATATTACTTCGCGTGAAATGCGGTTACCAGCCGTCAAATCACGGCCACCAAAGATATTAGTGGAGAGAGAGCCACAGGGGTAGATTTAAATATGGTGAATATTATTTGTCGGCTGTGGGGATCGAATCAGGGTTTTCAAGATCCACAGGCCGACTCGATACCACTGAGCCATCCACCCCATAAAACGGGTTCAATCTACCACCAAAGTAGCTGGAACAATAGGATCAGTTCAGAAACTGTTCCAGGTTACTTGAAACGTATCAATTAAACAAAAATAACCTACTAGGTTTCTTTAAAGTTTCCAAATTAATACGGTCCTTATATGCTGCTTCTTTTTCGTGTCTCCATTGATAAATATTTCCTTCTTTTCTTTGATGGTTTCTACTTCAAAACTTATGCTTGCTACTCCATTTTCTTTCTTTAATTTGTCCCGCTAATTGATTCTTAATCCCTTATATTGTAATTACGATTATATTCCTATAAAGAAATAACTAAATTCTAAAAATAAAATAAATATATCATCACGCCTTTTACCCAGTACTGGGTGTGGCACTCAAATCACGGCCTCAAAAATATTAGTGGAGGGAGACTGGGAGAGCCACAGGGGTAGATTTAAATTGATTAAAATTGTTTATCGACTGTGGGGATCGAACCAGAGTTCTCAAGATCCACAAGCCGACTCGATACCACTGAGCCACCTACCCCATAACTAAATTCACAGCCCGCGTAATCTGTATTGTCAACACTAAATCAGCATGAACACATAAACAAACACGATGTGTAAATACATGAAATACTTATCTACACATCCTGCTATAGCAGTAATTTATAAAATTATGGACTGTTTAAAAATGTTATAATTACTTTTCATATTAGTAGTTACTTTACCCGGTTTCGTTACGTTACGCTGCAGTCGACGGGTCTAGTTGGCGGTGGATATGTTATGAAGACTGTTGTTTTATATCAAAGTGAAATCAGGAAATTGTACACCGACGATCAACCAAGCACCGAACGGCGGCGAGCACCGCAATCATAATATATAAGACGAGAATGAATCACAATCATTATACACACACTTATTTAAATTAGAAATTGTTTTTAAGTTGATTACATTTAAAAAGAAGATTCATGAGGAAATTTAATCATTTCAATTGGAGGAATAAGTGGATGATTGAGAGGAAAGTCAGAGAAAAATGATCAATATTTAACATTTCTTTAAATTAAAAACGTATTATTTATTTTAATTAGTTTATTGCAAACATCGTATTTTCAAAATATTTATTCACACACGTGAGTGAAATCCAGGGGCGGACTTTGACCTAGGCTAAAGAGGCAATAGCCTAGGGCCCAAAAATTTTGGGGCCCGGATTCTAACTTTTAGTTTACGCTCATTTTTTTTTATGAAGGGGCCCGAAATATAGATTTTGCCTAGAGCCCAAAAGAGTTTAAATCCGCCCCTGGTGAAATCTATAACGCATATGTCGCGTATAACTTATTTCATATAACTAAACACTTGGCTCAGTTTCACAAAATTCAGCCTCCAAGTCACCTTATGAGGGCACCGTCAGAGACTGGCCAGCACAGTTAGTAACCATAGACGCGTTTCGCTCTTATTAGATCTCATCAGTATGGTATAACTCACTTCTTCACCTAGAACAAGGTTCACGTGAGGAAGCTGGTGACGATGCCCTCATAAGGTGACTTGGATGCTGAATTTTGTGAGACTTAGTGTTTAGTTTATTTTTTATTAAACCTAGTTTCACCAAATATATGGATGACAATTAATTTTGTCTTTGTTGTTATAACTTATTTCACTCATTTATAATATAATCTACAATTAACTACTCGATGCTGAACAACCCGTGACTAATAAAATCTTAAACACTTGTTTTACGAATTTAAAATAACTAATTAAATGACATTTTTACACACATATACAGATAGGTACCAAATCTGTCCTTTGTTGCTTTGTTCTTATTTTAATCATAAAGACTGAGAATGTCAGAAGCCATTTTGCAAATTATTTCCAGTTAAGTTAACGGCAACTAACAAATAAGATATTATTATATTTTGTCCATCAAATTTATTTTTTTGCTAATTACGGTTAATAATAATTATAATTGTGCAATTACTGTACCGTTGGTAACAACTAGATCAACAGATAATACCTAATTTGCAAGCAGACTTACTTGTCGGTCATTAAGAAAATTGTTACTAAATATCAAAAATACTTTATTTATTTATCTTCATATTTAGTATATTCAAAACCTAAACGATTAACATAGAGCATAAATTTTTCATACTATTACATAAAAATAAATAAGTAAATATATCATCACGCCTTTTACCCATTACTGGGTGTAACATTCTGCTATAACTGATTTCGGCAAGTGATATATTTCTTTGCGTGAAATGCGGTTACCAGCTGTCAAATCACGGCACCCAAAGATGTTAGTGGAGGGAGAGCCACAGGGGTAGATTTAATTTGGTTCTGATTGTTTGTCGGCTGTGGGGATCGAACCAGGGTTCTCAAGATCCACATACCACTGAGCCACCTACCCCATACTATTACAAGGAAACTATTTATATAAATTTGTATGGGGTAGGTGAGTCAGTGGTATCGAGGCGGACTATATATTTGAGAACCCGGGTTCGATTTCTACAGCTGACAAACAATTATTCATCACAGTTAAATTATCCCTATAATAATAATATCTTTGAAAGCTGTGATTTGATGAGTGGTAACTGTACTTCACGCGCATAAATGTGTCGCATTCCAAGATCTGCTACGGCGAGTGCCATACCCATTAATGTTAAACGTTATACAGAGTGATTCAAAATGATTGACATCGTTGCCTCGTTCTGATTTTTAATCAATATCAATAAGAAAAAAAAATTTCTCAAATTTAAATCTACTCCTGTGGCTTCTCCTTCACTAACATCTTTGGGGGCCGTGATTTGACGACTGGTAACCGAACTTCACACGAGATCTGCTGCGGCAAATGCCAGTAATGGGTAAAAGGCGTGATGATATATTTTTTGTTTATTTATTCATCAATAAGGGTAAAAATACGACAATGCTACTGATTTACCATTATTAATTATGTAATTATTACGTGCGTTGACAGGACAATTAATGCTAATTTTATTTCGTGGAAGATAGTTTTGATAATAATTTTGGATCACTCTGTACATTTATTTGCATTTGTTCTAGTTTCATGACTAACTATATAAGAAATAGCAATTTTTAACAACTTTTAAGTAAATAAATATATCATTAGGTTTTTTACACATTACTGGCTATGGCACTCTGCCGAAGCAGATCTTGAACTTCCATTGCCTCGAGTCCTTGAGTTCAAAATACAACCGAAATGCGACTACGTGCAATTAAATCAGATTTTACTAGAAATTAAATAATATGAATATTTAAAAGAAATAACGAATTAATAAATATTAATATAAATATTATTGTAAATAATTGTAGATATGATTTAATTGTAACAAAATTCTTAGAAACATATCAATATTACTTTCAACCAGGGTTCGTAAATATCATGATATTTATAATAAATATCAAAATATCTGATATATAGGATATATCAGATAAATATCACTTTTTGGATATTTATTTTTTAATTTTAGTTTTTGTACACATTTATTATCACAATAGGAAATACAAAATAAATTATTACTCCTAAATAAAAAATTAACATAGGTAATGAAAAAAAGTAAATATACATTGAATGGATACACAAATATTATATAGTACTAAGAATAGTAAGAATATTTAAATAATCCTATATCCTAAATAGGGGCAAATCATCATCTTCTGATGAACTTCCTGAACATAGCGTTGCGGATAGACTCACTTGGCCAAATCCAATCTAAATTAGTTTTTTTTTGTAGTTTCTTTTTGGTTTAAATATTTAAACATAAAAACTAATTTACCGGCTTTGGCGTTACCGAGACGATTACGTAATTGAGATTGGACAATGCCAAAAGTGGAGAAATATCGTTCCAGCCCTGCTGTGGCTGTTACAGCAGTGTGTAACTGTTCACATAGTTCAATAAATGTACTTTTATTTGGCCACTCTGACTCATTGATAGTTACACTTTTCCACCATATTAATGGATTTGTATTTCTAAAATGAGTACCAAATAAAAATTTTGGAAATGGTTCAGACTTTGCCGTTAATGACATCACAAATGGCACACAATTTGGATTTATGTCGTTGATGTAAAGTTAGTCAAAAGCTAGTAAAGTAAGAATTATCTTTAGAATATAATTTTAACAGAATTAATGAAAGTAATAATACTGTATTTATTATAGACTATTTGATATTTTTATATAATGGATATATATCTTCGAACCCTGTTTATAAGTTAACTGAAGCACGAGAAAATTAATGCCGTTGAGCGCGTTTTCATATCACATTTAGTTTTTGAGATATAGCCTCGGAAAAGTAGAAAAACTGAAAAATTCGAAAAATTTCACTTTTTCGTAGGCTATATCTCAAAAACTAAACAAGATATGCAAATGCGCTCAACGGCGTTGAATTCCCCGTGTCCGAATTGACTTATAAGCAAATTTTCATACAATTTTATGCAATTTAATATTTTTAATTATTTCCTAAGTGGTACCCCTTTGGTTTTTTCAGATTTTAATTCAATTTTACCAAAAATCCTTAATTGTAGGATTATTAAAACGAAAATTTACATACATATGTATTTTGACCCACTGAATCCAGTGGTGCAATCTACAAATGCATATGACTTCTGGTTTTCGAGAAAATGTTAAAAAACCGCTTTTTGCGATTTTTTTGGCGGAAAATTGAAAAAAAATTAAAATCGCTGAAACTATGTTTATAAGTTAACTGAAGCACGAGAAAATTAATGCCGTTGAGCGCGTTTTCATATCACATTTAGTTTTTGAGATATAGCCTCGGAAAAGTAGAAAAACTGAAAAATTCGAAAAATTTCGCTTTTCCGGAGGCTATATCTCAAAAACTAAACAAGATATGGAAATGCGCTCAACGGCGTTGAATTCCCCGTGTCCGAATTGACTTATAAGCAAATTTTCATACAATTTTAAGCAATTTAATATTTTTAATTATTTCCTAAGGGGTACCCCTTTGGTTTTTTCAGATTTTAATTCAATTTTCCCAAAAATCCTTAATCGTAGGAGTATTAAAACGAAAATTTACATACATATGTATTTTGACCCACTGAATCCAGTGGTGCAATCTACAAATGCATATGACTTCTGGTTTTCGAGAAAATGTTAAAAAACCGCTTTTTGCGATTTTTTTGGCGGAAAATTGAAAAAAAATAAAAATCGCTGAAACTATGTTTATAAGTTAACTGAAGCACGAGAAAATTAATGCCGTTGAGTGCGTTTTCATATCACATTTAGTTTTTGAGATATAGCTTCGGAAAAGTAGAAAAATTGAAAAATACGAAAAATTTCACTTTTCCGGAGGCTATATCACAAAAACTATTTGATATTTTTATATAATGGATATATATCATTGCAAAAATATGACGATATATATCAAAATAAATATCATGATATATATCGATCGATATATATCTTCGAACCCTGCTTTCAACAACATCAAACTAACTTTAATTATTAGTTAAAAGGTGTGTCGACCTTAAAAGAGAAATTAAATTTCATAAATACAATTTTTACATAAACTATTATGCGCGAAAATGTTTAGAATCACTGGTCGTTCAGGTGAAACTCTCTGCTGCGCACGCGCGAACAGTTGCCATCTCCCTCCAAATCCAGAAACCACTTGATTCAGTTGGTGTCTATTTTGCGTCAGGTGTGTGTCTTCTAGTGTACGTGCAGTTTAGTTTTACTAATTTCGTTGTTATCATGTTGTTGTAGTGACAATAAATAGTTCTTTGTGGTGTTGTTTTTAGTGTGAGACTTATTATCGAATTTTACTGGGACTTGTCAGTATTTTATTGAAGATTTCGGTTTTATACACCTGTTTTTACAAGGTACGTTTAGTTGTATAGGCTTGTTATGAAGAATACAATGATATTTCTTTACTTTTTATTACCTCTTATGCTTGTTTTAAGTAGTTAAGAGTCTGCTTTAGTCGAGATGATTTTGCAAAAAATTGATAATTGATGTTTTTTACTTATAAGTAGAAAGGTAACCTTAAATTATTTTCCTTGAACGTTTAACCTTAATAATTCTTATAATTTTAAAATAATGAATCAAACCATATTTATTTTATAAATTATACAAATATTTAAATGTCGTTAGATAATTTTATCTTCTTAAGGTAAATTTGCAATAAAATATTTATTTTTCTTATCTTTACATCGCATATTTAAATTAATTCAGGTTAAACAAAAATAATATTTTTTATAATAAACAACAAAATATGTATTAAATTGTGTCTCACATTTTGTCAAATCAAAAGAAAATAGAAAATATTGTATAATTTAGGTAACTATAAATAATTGTTGATATGAAATTTTTGGTTGATTACCTATTGAAATAATTCTATAGCAAAATGTTTATTATTTTAGTGATTTTTGTGACTTAAATAAATGTTGTTTTCTTCATGAATCATTGTGATAAGAAATTATAAATATGCTTGGGCAAATATTTTAAATTGTAGCTAAATTAAAAATTTCTATTTTTCTTTTATTCGGTTTCACTTGCGTATTATATTAATTTTAAACGCACCAGTGCATTCAATACTATTTGCAGCGAATTCATATCGATTTTGTGAATAATTTATTTCTGCGTTTATGTAATCAAACTCTGCGACTCATTAAAAAATGAATTATTTAAGCAACAATTATTATATATCTTTGATGACCATATTCGATGAATTAAAGTTAGAAAATTATTATTGCCTTTTGTTGTATAGTAGTTATGCTATGGCGTATTTCTTATACTTATTTTTAATTACTTATTCGTAATTATTAAGCATGAACCATGAATAAAACTAAAATATTTTAAAACTCATTTAAATGATGAGTCACGAAACTTTTGTTTTTGCTAATATTAACCAAAGTGCAGAACTTATTTTATCATGTTAGTCATGTTCTGTTTTGCTGATTTTGTTTTAAAATTAACATGATTTCTATTAGTTGAACACTATATCAAAATTAATGGAGTAGAAATGATTTCATTAAAATAGTAAATTATAAATTTAAAATTTAAAGTAATATCTGTGATTTCGTGATTTAAAGTAGCTTTTATTTATGTTATTGAAGGAATAATTGTTACTATATGATAGTTGTAGCACTTTGTAAGTGATCTTGTGGCACGTGCAAGAGTTTGCGAGTTTAAACATCGCTGAAATTAAACTTCCATTTAGAATTGTGCTACAAACTCTAGATGCTATGTACTATAATTGGTTTAATTTCAAGTTTTGCTGTAGATTAATAATTATTTTTTATTCGTATTTTGTAAATAAAAATATTTATTAACTGATTAAACTAATAATTCAAATAATTATTTTATAAATACGATGATAAAAATGGAGTACGTTGGAATTTGGTGCCGTACTTTTATGATTTGTAATTATAAAATTACAAAGAGATTAAAAAACAATAAATTAAAAACCGTCAATAATTAGGTTCTAACATAACAGCAACTTTCAAACAATTATGAAAATCACAATCAACAATTGACGACGCGTACTTATTAAAACCAGAATAAAAAACAAAACAAATGCAGTGAAAAAACAATAAACAAAAGAAAATCGCGGTAAATAGCACCGTGGATCGCGGTTGGCTTGGTGAAGTTGGCTGCGCGCGCATCCACATTCCACAGTTAAATCTCAGAGTGAGGTTAGATTCCATGGCGCGCCGCGATTGCTACGAACCCGTTACTAGGCATACCTGGCACCCTCACAGGTAGATGGGAATTACTTTCACTCCATCTATATGCAAATTTAACATACTATTCATTAGTTCACCACTTACTCAGTATGTTCTGCAGTTGCAGATCTATTCATTACGATGAGCACTTATTACCCGTTAAATTATATCACTGATATACAGGCTGTTTCACAACTTAGAGCAAAAAATTAAAGGGTATATTCTGTACGACGTGCTGATCATGAAACAAAAAGATCTCGGTAAGTGATATATTTCTTCGCGTGAAGTGCTGTTACCAGCAGTCGAATCCCGGCCCCCAAAGATGTTAGTAGTGGGGAAGTCACAGGGGTAGATTTAATTTGATGAAAATTGTTTGTCGGCTGTGGGGATCGAACCAGAGTTTTCAAGATCTACAGGCCGATTCGATACCACTGAGCCACCTACCCCATCGTATTTTTAAGAGATAATATTGAACATTTAAGGGCCCTATTCGGGAACAAAATCCGGTGTTACACGTTGAATGTTTTCATCATTTTATAAAACTTTTATATGACAAAAACAAAAATGTAATGTCACTATTTGATCAAATACTCTAAATATAAACTTTTCTGGTTTAATTGACTACGCTGGTCGCGTAAATAACAATTAATGTAATAGATATATTATTTTGTCTTTATCGTAAACGGAAAAAATCATCTTCAGTTGATTTTCTTTCTGTGTAAAGTCATTGCCATATATCTCTGTGGGTACAGTACCTGGTAGAGTGAAGGTACAGCGTGGTACCGCGTGGTACGAAGGCAGAGACCGGCAAATGTCAGCGCTCCACGATGCCGCAGGCCACGAGATGCCAGCAGAACTGCCATGTTGACGAGATCCTATATTTCGATGTTTGTCTGGTTTGGTTCGGTTATTGCGACTGTATAAATAAGCGAACTATGCAATTCTGATACTGCTGCTCTCGTTGCTAGGTGATGGCAAGTTGTTATTTGTTGTTGTCAAGGTGAAATTTGATGATTTGATTGTTTTGTAGCTTGTTGGCATGGTAACGTTTTCCGCTTTCCTGGATTCAATTTGTTATTTACATATTTTGTTTTTTATTGTTTTATTTCCGGAGGAGCTCCCTATAGTCTGCTGTCTATTATTTGATTTTAATTATAAAATAAGCTATTAAAAGGATACTATTTTTAAAATATAAATAAATATGCAAGTAATAATTACTTAATAGTCAAAATTTGTAAGTATTTGAGAGCTCAAATTCGATTCCCGTTGCCGACAAACTTATCCCTGAGGCCTCCCCTCTATTAACATCTTTTAGGATTTTGATTTGATGGTTGGTTATACCCAAAATATATCACCATTACAGCTACCACATCCAGTAATGGGTGCAAGATGCGATAATATATATTTTCTACTCCCGTTATTAAAATGTCAAATTACGTACTGCTTTCCATGACACTAAATAACATCTTAACCACATGTTAACAAACCATGTCTTCGAATGTTTTAGTCACAGCTTGAGGTATTAAGCACGGGGTGAAGTTAGCTTCAGGCATTTGTCATTGTAACTTAACCTTACATTTTAAATAATTCATAAATTTTACTTTTTTATTGTTGTCTTAATTTGCGATCGTAGAAAAAGTATAGTATGTGACTCGTTTTATAAACCATTTAGATACTCGTTTTTTATACACTCGTAACTAAAGTGACGTTTATAACACTTGTTACATAATATTCTATTTTCTACTACTGTTATTAGAATGTCATTTAACGTACTGATTTTCATGGCGCTAAATAACATCTTAATCACATGTTGACAAACCATGGCTTCGAACGTTTTAGTCACGGCTTGAGATATTAAGCACAGGTGAAGTTAGCTTCAGGCATATATCATTGCAACTTAACTTTACTTTTTAAATAATTAATAAAACTTTAAATTTTGTTGTTGTCTTCATTTGTGATCGTAGAAAAAGTATAATATGTGACTCGTTTTATAAACCATTTAGATACTCGTTTTTTATACACTCGTAACTAAAGTGACGTTTATAACACATGTTACATAATATACTATTTTCTACTCCTGTTATTAGAATGTCATTTAAGGTACTGATTTCCATGTCGTTAAATAACATCTTAATCACATGTTGACAAACCGTGGCTTCGAACGTTTTAGTCACGGCTTGAGATATTAAGCACGGAGTGAAGTTAACTTCAGGCATATTATGTTATTCTAACTTAACCTTACTTTTTAAATAATTCGGAACTACAGAGACATTTATAAAACTTGTTGTATAATATACTATTATACTATTTTGTTTATTCCCGCCCTTCGAAATCTTTCGTTTACGCTACAAACCTTCAATTACATTTATTTATTTATTTATTTATTACTCTGTCCAACAAGAACATAATCCCAATTACAGTACAGGGAACCTACTGATTATAGTGAAATATGAACCACTCCGACATAAAATCGTATTTTTGAATATATAAGTTGAAGTTATTCATCCAAGCAATCTCACCCCCTTCAATTTCACGTTACGTTCCTATCTTATAAATTTTTCCTAGAATATTTGAATAAAGAGAAAAACAAGAATAAGAAGAAAGGAGATCGATCGTAAATATAAAAGAAGGTATACACCGATGAACTCTTTATGTTCATGTTATCCTGATTTGAAATATAACAATAGGGAGGCTTCTTTATATTCACAAGTGCAGGTCTGGTCCGGAATTTACCTGAAGATGTTTATGATTGTATTGTAAAGTGTAAGCTACAGGTGTATTTCTTTTTAGAATGGACTTAGCGTCTTGGGTTCTTTCTTCGTTTACTGCCATAAATACCATTTGGTTCTTGGGTTTCAGAGTTCATCAGAAGTCGTACAGCTACAGGTGTATTTCTTTTTAGAATGGACTTAGCGTCTTGGGTTCTTTCTTCGTTTACTGCCATAAATACCATTTGGTTCTTGGGTTTCAGAGTTCATCAGAAGTCGTACGAAACTAATGTATTCATACAGCATTTATTTTGCAGTGTCATGGTGTGTTATTCTAATGATTCATAAGCGAAAATATGCTAAATGGCTACGCTATTTCTAAATCTTGACTCTTTTCACAAACAATTATTCATACTTGCTTTTTATGAAAAGTATGATGTTGTTATTTGATTGACTAACTGTTTTTTTTATCATTATTTTTCCACATTTTGTAATCAAATTTTCACTTTTTATTTATTTATTTATTTATGATCCGCTGTACAACAGGAATTTAATCCCAATTACAGTACAGGGTCCGCACTCACCGAGCCGCAGTGTGATAGTTCATATAATTTTTAGCTTCAGTGCGATTCGAACTCGGGATCTCCGGATTCGAATTCCGTATCGCTATCCACACCACCGTACTGACGGACTTGTATTAAAATGTATTATATTAAGGGGAGGACAGTCGGGTTCGATTCCTGTAGACGACAAACAATTTTCACCACATTAACATTACCCCTGTGGCTTCCCTGTCACTAACTTATTTGGAGACCGCGATTTTACTGCACTTTTCGCACATAAATATGTCATTTAATGAGATCTGCTATGGTGGAATATCATACCCAGTAATGGGTAAAAAGCGTGATGATATATTTATTTTTGTGTATAATGAATTGCATTGTTTATTACATTTTTAAAATGTATTAATTATAATGAAAATACTTTTGTAAATTACAAAATATATATAAGAACAAAGACAAAATTAATTTTCATCCAACACTTGGTGAAACTAGGTTTAATAAAAAGTATAAAATAAACACTTGGCTATGTTTCACAAAATTCAGCCTCCAAGTCACCTTATACGTGTCTATGGTTACTAACTGTGCTGGCCAGCCTCTGACGATGCCCTCATAAGGTGACTTGGAGGCTGAATTTTGTGAAACTTAACCAAGTGTTTATTTTATACTTTTTACAAAATATATGTTTATTATAAATTAATATTTATTTCAAGTCAAATATGAATGATCAATAATTGTCGAATAACAAAGATTCTAATACTATATTTAAACATGCAAAAATATATACTAATTGATACTTAAATATCTAAAATTCTAAACATAATCTATTGATGTAAGAATTCATTAATAAATTACAAAAGGCCTACTACGATAAATATACTTTTCTACTAATGACTATATTTAGAAGTCACTAAATTTGTCATAAAATATTTTAATTTTTTTTTCATTTTTCAAAAAAAAAAGAAAACACTATATTTCTGGTCACCGCTAACCAGATCTAAAGTGGTTAACTTCTGCAGCATCCTATATCACCAGCTTTCCACATGGCCCTAGTAATATTACACCAGGGGCGTAGAATTAGAGGCGGGGCGCACTATGAGCCAGAACCACTCAGAGTTGTCGTGCACTGAACAACTGCAACAATTTAGATAAAATGCTGTTATTATTTTTTTTCTGGTATTATGAAGTGTAACAAAGTGTTGTACGCAATATGCATAATAAAATGGATATAATTGCTACTCGGCAATTTATCTTGAATACGTGACTGGAACCCGTAATTAGTCGCACTGTTTGTTAAAAATTAATTAGGGAACTTAATTACTTCACGAGAACGGACTACGTCGATTTTTAATTATTTTTTTTGTATAGAATTATTTTCTGTTATAATTTTTATTACTAAATATATAACTACATGGATATTTGCACCTCTAATTTTTTTTAACTTTGTTTAAATAAATAAAACCAGAGCGAAATTACATGTTAAATGGAATAGTTAATATTGTTGTCAAATTTTCGATTTGCTTTAAAATTAAATATTTGGCAGTGCAAGTATTCGATGCAGTATTTCAGTACAGTAATAGTAGTTTATATAACAAAAAAATAAAGTTTATCATTATTTGTCGAGACCGAAGATTGAATCCTTGCAATCGCTACAAATGGAAAAATTCGTTTTTAACAAGAGACTTGGAATTCCAAATGGCCTTGAATCACTTTATTTCCCTAGAGACTACTTGTCATTTTTATTTCCCTCGGTAAATAATGCAGCACATTAAGTAATGATTTTGATAAGAATAAAGTTAACTTTATTTACCGGTTGAATATAATAGTTATTTATGTATGAGTGTATTTTGTTGTGCGTGAGAATGTTACTTTTAGTCGAGACAAAAAAGTAACTAGAACGCGCCTAAAAACCAAGAATTTCGCCCACCAAATACGGACAACATTTTTTCTACTGTCAAAAAAGAATAATACAATAATTATCGATTTATTCAAGTAAAACATTCAAAAATAATATGAATTTGGTGCTATTGATTTGTTTGTATAATTTTGGGAGCGTGTGCGAAATATTCATTTTGCGCACCAGGGTGTAAAACTGCGCAAAGTACGCGTTGTCATGGTAATATAAATGATATAATACTCACGGACTTCAGGTATTGGATGTTAGTGAAAAAATGTGAACATATTTTGAAAGTTGAGGAAAAAAATAAGTTGAAAACTTTTAGCAGCTGAAATTTTAAATATCCGTAAAATTGAATTATGTATTAATACAATAATATTATTCTTTGGGTTTTTCTTATTTTTCAAGGTTAATATCTACAGGTTTTATTATAGTTATACAACATATTTTAGTGCTTTTATTCTATATGTGAAAATGAAGTATATGTAATATATAACAATAAAAAACCTACTATTACGTGATAATATTATTTGATTTATTATAATGGTTTTTATATACATGAATGGTATGATTCCATTTAATTGTTTTATAAATTTCATAGATGGAAAACAATAATTTTTATTTGTAAACAAAATGAAACATTTTATAATTGTGGTCTCCTAAATTTCGTTGAATGATTAATAATTAAATATGTATTCCACGATCATTAATTAACACATTCATTATATGTATGTTTCTAAATATACAGGGTGTTTCGTTTAAAACAACCAGTGCTTTATTGAGTGAATTAGTAACTTTAAAGATGAATAAATAAATATATCATCACGTCTTTTACACTTTACTGGGTTTCGCACTCTGCCGTAGCAAATCTTGGTAAGTGATATACTTCTTCGCATGAAGTGCGGTCAAATCACGACCTACATATGTTAGTTTAGGAGGAGCCACAGGGGTAATTATAATGTGGTGAAAATTGTTTGTCGGCTGTGGTAATCAAATCTTAGTTCTCAAATCCTCAGGCCGACTCGATACCACTGAGCCATCTACCCCATTTAAAAAATTATATTTCATAGGTAAATTTTAAATATATATTTTATTTATTTATCTTTCATTGTACAACAGGAACTTAATCCCAATTACAGTACAGGGTCCGTACTCATCGAGCCGCAGTGTAGTAGTTCATATAATTTTTAGCTTGAGTGAGATTCGAATTCCGTATCGCTATCCACACCACCGTACTGACGACGAAACGCCAATGCCTGTCTGTAACAACAAATGAGTTCTACATGCCTGCTTTAAGACTAGTAAATCGTCATCTTCAGCCTCATTTCCTAAAAACAAAAAATCCCAAATCCAACCCTCTTTCGACTTAAGTGATCTCTTCATCTTGCACTTGTCACGTCGTTGAGTTCTGTTTAATTTCTTCCTTTTCAGTTTGTACCTCCCTCTTGGTGTTTACCTAACAGCTTATATCTACCAAAGGTCCCTTTAAGTTGCGCCCTAAACTCCAACAAGCACGATATATTATCTAAGTTTTAAGTAGGTAAAGTGGAATGAAATGTTTTGTCCCATGGGACTCAATCCGAGGATGATGCATGGTGTTCGTGACCAGAAAATAAGGAAATAATAAATACATACATCACGCTAAATCCTAGCAAATGGAGTAGCACGAATTCTAAAAACATTATACCCTCGTTTAAACTACTTTCATAGTTGTATATACAGGGTGTTTCACAACTTAGAGCAACAAATTAAAGGGTATATTCTGTACGACGTGCTGATCATGACACAAAAATAATTTGTTTTAAATTCGAAAAATTAGGGTTGTTAACCTAAAACATTCTTTGTAGTACTGCACTGGATTCGCTTTCTTATTAAATACAAACAATGAAGTAGGTATTAACTACAAAAGAATATTTACACAATTCAATTATTAGCAGTTATTTATAATAGAATTTTATTTAATTAATAACTTTAACATAATCATCCACCCAGTGGCAGTGGCAATGAAAAATTTTGGACTGGGGAACATGGAAAAAAATCTTTTTGTTTCATGATCAGCACGTCGTACAGAATATACCCTTTAATTTTTTGCTCTAAGTTGTGAAACACCCTGTATATAAGCTCATTTATTCCTCACATTTGAAATCTTTCATTATACAAGTATAACAAACCTTCAATCACATCTGTCCATTCACTTCTATACAGGGTGGTGAATCGAAGTACGCGCCATAGCATTTTCATTGCTATTTTCAAAATGCTCAATTATTTATTTATTTAATGGGGTAGGTGGCTCAGTAGTATCGAGTAGGCCTGTGGATCTTAAGAACCCTGTTTCGAGCCCCACAGTCGACAAACAATTTTCACCAATTTAAATCTACCCCTGTGGCTCCCCTTCCACTAATATCTTTG
This sequence comes from Pterostichus niger, assembly GCA_947425015.1. NCBI lineage: Eukaryota > Metazoa > Arthropoda > Insecta > Coleoptera > Carabidae > Pterostichus > Pterostichus niger. Next base: position 3,872,396 of record OX380336.1, on the reverse strand, counting down.
GGGGGCGTGATATGAAGGTATATCACTTACCGAGATTTGCTTAGGCAGAGTGTCACACCCAGTAATGGGTGAAAGGCGTGATTATATATTTATTTATTTTTTATTTAATAGTTTATTGTAGAGAAAAATATCTGCATTTTTTTACACTAATATTTATAATTTTCCTCTACCTGGAACCGGAAAAAATGATGAAAATGTTTATTTGTAATTTTCTTAAAATCCTCAGTGACAAAATAATAACAAAACAAATGCATCAACTAAAAGTTATTGTTTCTATCTGTCATTATTATAATTAGTAACTTTTTCATGTATTAAATAAACTAAACTCTTAATTAATATCACATTTGTTTTGTTATTTCACGGCACTGACGATTTTAAGAAAATTACTAATTACAATCTGGCAATTTGCCTGTTGCAGGTAAAGTAAAATTATTAATATTAGTGTCAAAAATGTAAAATAATTACGAAAGTCAATAATTCAACATTTCAAAAATAGCATTGAAAACGCTATAGTGCGTCCGTGAATTCATCATTATGTATACTTTTTTTCATTAATCTTTTATTCGTTATACGTTTCACATTCTGGAAACTTTTTAAATTATTCATATTCATTCCTCTAACAACGAATCTAAAATATAAAGAATCCTGTAGATGTAAGTGAAGACACGACCGTATAATTTAAAAATAAATACTTTTTTCTATTAAATTGACATACAAAGAAAGTTTGTTTACGAGTACGATTTATTTCTATTTAAACAAAAGGCAAAAGACACTCAAGTATACAGGGTGTTTCACAACTTTTTAGCAAAAAATTAAAGGGTATATTCTGTACGACATGCTGATCATGAAACAAAAAGAATTTTTTTTTAAATCGCAAAACTATTTTCCATGTTTCCCAGTCCAAAATTTTTCGTTGCCACTGCCACTGGGTGGATGATTATGCTAAAGTTATTAATTAAATAAAATTCTATTATAAATAACTGCTAATAATTGAATTGTGTAATTATTCTTTCGTAGTTGATACCTACTTCATTGTTTGTGTTTAAAAGGAAAGCGAATCCAGTGCAGTACTACAAAAAATGTTTTAGGTTAACAACCTTTAATTTTTCGAATTAAAAAAAAAATCTTTTTGTTTCTTGATCAGCACGTCGTACAGAATATACCCTTTAATTTTTTGCTCTAAGTTGTGAAACAGCCTGTATATCCGTTTCTATTTCACTAGATGAAATGTAATAAACAAATATTAAATTTTAAAATTCCGTAACAAATTTGGACGAAATCCCACTGAACAAAACATCAAATTCAAGTAAAACTTTTCTTCTACTAAGCATCGTGTTGAACGTAGCGATGTAGCAGCACCCAGGACGCACGTTCCAAGGGATTAGAACCCAGGAACTGTAGACAAGAGCCGCATAACAACTTCCAGATGTACGAGGGTGTTTGCAGAGCTTGTGCGTGTTTGTGCGTGCATGTCACGTGCATGTGCGTGCGTGTATGGACCTTTGTTTGTCTATGTTTCTCATACGTGTTTATATGTGTGTACGTGTGTTTTGTTTTTGAGTGATATTGATGTTGTTGTTGTTGAATTAGAAATCAAAATTGAATTGTTGGAAAGGAAATTATTACTATGGATAAATTAATATTACATTTTTTTTTATTATCACTAAAATATCTGTCTGCTAGTTTGTATGCTTGTTGTTCATACGGAAATATAGTAACATACATTGTACACACATATTCATATCTGACTTGTTACCATTAGCAACATGACATATAAATGTCATTTTTGTTATTACGTTGTTATACTCTGTCCCAGTTAAGAATACAGTAGATGGTATTACGATCGAAATACTAGTGTTTAACTTATTTTTATTATTATTATTATTATATTGGGGTAGGTAGCTTGGTGACATCGAGTCGGCCTGTTAATCTTGAGAACCCTAGTTCGATTCCCACAGTCGACAAACATTTTTCACCAAATTAAAAATATACCCCTGTGGCTGTCCCTCCACTAACATATTTGTGGGCCGTGATTTGACGGTTGGTAACCACACTTTACGCGAAGAAATATATCACTTACCGAGATCTATTATGGCAGAGTGCCACACCTAGTAATGGGTAAAAAGACGTGATGATATATTTATTTATTATTATTTTATTTATAAAGACGTTACTATAATGTCCATAAGTACGGTGGTGTGGATAGCAATACGGAATTCGAATCCGGAGATCCCGAGTTCGAATCTCACTCAAGCTAAAAATTATATAAACTACCACACTGCAGCTCGGTGAGTGCGGACCCTGTACTGTAATTGGGATTAAATTCCTGTTGTACAGAGTAACAAATAAATAAATAAAAATAAACAATTTTATTATCTTGATCGACGCAAGACAAGTTCTATTCAATTCACAAAAATAAAAAAAAATGTTTTAATTATTAAATATGAGTTGTGAATTCTTTTTCCATATGTTGCAAATATACTTTTATTTTAACAATCGTAACCCATTGGATAAATAACCGAGATAAATCTTGTGTTTAATAATTAATTGTACCTTAATAGGGATTTAATTCCTTTTGTAAATAAGTAAATTAATAATTAATAACCAAAGTGTTGAAACTTCAACTTAAATTAAAATAAAAAATATATTGTGTCTATCGAATTCCACTATAAGCCACTGTATTTGAGATTAAGTTTCTGTTGTGAAAAGTGACAAAAAAAATAGCTATATCAATTACCTATAGGAGTAAGTCTGTTGTGAAACAAAAACTATTTAAAATAACATGAAAAACAAATAATAAACATATTATAGATGTTATGTAATACAAATTATTGCTTCTCTGCAAAACATAAACAAAACAACCGCTTTACAAAAACTTCTGTCCACTTTCAAAAGCTTAATGCAGTTTACATTACTCACATCGCTAACATTTGATATAACGAATGTCGAGTATATAATAACGTAACCTTCATCGAACCGGAAACAGATGCGATCCGTCTTTTTGTGTGTTTTATTTCGACTTCCGGGAAACGTTACACGGTGAAGGATATTTTGGTAAGAAGCCCGACAAGACAAGAGATACACAAGGGTTGTTTGGGATAGGATATACATTGAGAGCTATTAAAAAGTTTGGTACAATTAGAGATATAAGACACTGACAGTAAATAAAATAATTACTGGGTATTTTACAGGAAACAGTTTTAAATAAAAGTTATAGAGAATTTAATTCTGCATCTAAATCAGTAGAGATATTTCATTTTATATATTTGCTTGCTGTTAAAATCGAGTTTACATATTTTATTTCCTTCATTACAATATAAGTCAATCAGAATGCTTCATTTGCACAAAGAGGACCATAAAATTTTGATAAATCCCTGCACCATATCCTAGGCAACTGTTTGTTGATATTGAAAATTTTGACATTTAAAAAATAATTTAAAACGTGATTTCAGGAAATATACAACTGAATATAACTTTGATAAAATTCCTCGTAATTCCTGCGTAGAATCGGCAACTCCTGTCAAAAATTACACTACAATTCTTCCAGTTATGCTGTGGGGTAGCACGAACTCGTCAACATTCTCATCCTGACACACGATACTCGTTTCGACCACATTAACACTTCCTCCATACGAACTCTTTCTTTTCTCACAACCAAAATCCATCATCACGCAACAAACATTCATCCATTCGCTCCTGTACACCTGTTTCGTAAATCTTCACTTATGCCCACTTCTCTAACAACGAATCTATAAGAAATGAAGGCAGCATCGCCTGCGCTTGTTTAAAAATACATTTAACACAATTGCAATTACACACTGTATAGTAAAAACTGAAAATAAAGAAAAAAGATGAGGAAGGAAGGGAGTATATTCATGCGCTTGTTTTTGAAACTGAATTCCACACAATTGCAGTTGCACACTCTATAGTAAAAACTGATTTTCTGACGTCTTTTTGCAATTTAGAGGTTGCTAAAGTTTTACCGATCCCTCTAGTCGTACTTTTCGATCTAGATCGATAAAGACGTAAAAAGTTATAAAGGATAAATTTTCTGGACGGTCACAAAAAAAAATTTCTAGTGAAAATTCATTTTTCATGTTAATCACTCATGGTGAACTTTTCGTGTATATCATAAATAAATTCAATAAAATTGAATTAATTAAAATAGTAATTTCATTTATTTAAATCTGATTATACCTTAAATAAAAGTTTGCCAATTTTGCCTAATTCAAACCCACTTTTTGTAAATAAATATTCATGCGTACACCTCTACAATTTCTTTGTATAAAACTAGAAAAACCTACGCAACCTATACCTACAGAGCACGACTCGTACACTCAGTTATGGAATAAATAAATAATTAATGCAAATACGGAAGAAATTAAATCATTGAATAAATACAAATTGTCAGTTGCAAATGATGTATTCATGTAAAACAGCGTTATTGAATATTGAATTATTATAGTTGGCCTTGCAAGCTCTTTTCAATCAAACTGTCATTAACTTTTCATCGTTTTCAATTAATGTCTTTCTGGAATAAACAAACTTTGAAAATGAATCATATTTATGTTATCGCAAGGCAATTGGTTTCTGAAAATTTGATAATACGTACTGTGTTCTAAATTTATTTCTATAGAAAACAATTTTTTTCAATTGTTTATATAATTTGACAGTTACTTGACTAAATATATTTTTCATAACACATGCACAAGAAATACGTTCTTATTCCCTAATTTTAGAGAGAGAAACATTGCTTTTCTCCCCTAGGCAGAGAAACATTATGTTTCTCTCCCTAGCTAGGATGTTTCTCTCCCTAGATAGCATGTTTCTCTCCCTAGAGAGATGTTTTTGTCCCTAGAGACTACGATTATTAGCTGTTTGCGGCGTTTCCTAGGTAACTAGTTACGCAACCCAGATTTGACATTTGTCCCGATAAAACAGTAATTTTTGTGCACTTGTTGCGAAAAGTATAATATGCTTCATGGGACGGCGCGATTATCCCTTGTGTGAAGTTGGCAAACCGAGACGTAAGCGAGGGCCGAAGACGGGAATAATCGCTTGTTTCCCTCCCTTGATGCATAACATACTATTTTTTTACTATTTACGTACTTATATATAAAATATATTTCTAATTATTATTATTTGAGTTATTTTTGTTTAAATATAGTAAACCTGAGAAACTTTATTGTTTGCAGTATTTATTAGTCCGTTTGTTTAAAAATTATTCATTTTTTTTAAGAAGCGTGTGTTTTATTCCAAGAAGACTTTCTTAATTAATTCGTCTTTTTATGTGAAAATACTTTCAAAACTAATCCCGTGAACAATTATCTGTTATATAAAAACAATTTATTTTAGTTGCATTCATTGCTTCGTGAACAAAGCTGAACTAATTTGCTAAATACATTTTGGCTTTTGTTATTTGGTTGATTTTTAATTGTAGTCTCTTGGATATATTACTTAAATATGGAGATTTTTAAATATATTACTCTTGAATATTTAAAGACATTTTTGCAATTGTAATTATTATGTCTTCTTATTAAGTTATAGTAAAAATAATTTGTACATAAATATTTATAGAATATATTTTATTTGCGGTTGACATGTGGGCGGAGACATGACTAAATATTGGTACTCTAGTTTGATCTAAATTATGTATCCTTCATTACTAACTAATACTTTCAAATAAACCAAATTAATTAAATGTAAAATTTATGTATTCAAAATACTAGTATATTAATATATACACCAAGAAAGGCGAGTATAGGTTTTCTCGCGAGGTAAAAAATTGAAGCACACTTCGTTGACGAGGTGTATACGGGGTGTTTCAATACTTTAGGAAAAAAATTAAATGACCGATACTATAGCTATATGGATCTTGGATTAAAAAGAATGAAAAATACACAAAATAATTTACATCTCATTTGAAGAATACCTGTTGAGTGGCACTGGTTTGATAATATTTTTTGTCCCTGAAGTCTTGAAACATTCTGTGTACTATTTTTCCCCAACCGTAGTATTTATATAAAATGAATACTCATAAATAAATAAATTGAAATCGATTCAATTTTATTTAATTTTCTTTCTTTTACAACTGGAGTAAAATATGTTTAGGAACGGAACTAAAATACACTTTTTCTACGATTGCTATGAAAAGTTGACAAATACGCTTTCATTTGTCATCGTAAAGTTGACGTTTTCTGTGGAACAATCAAAAAATATATTTTTTGCGCGTCTCCAATGGCAACGCGCGAAAAAGACGTTAAATGCGCGTGTTTCCAATGGCAATGCGCGAAAAAGATAGTAAATGCGCGCTTATTTCAATAGTTACCAGGGATACAAACAAAACAGAAACTTGTCATATTGACAGTTAACAGAACAAATTTATTTTCAGTATGCATATGTTTTTTAATAATTTCAAGATGCAATCGTAGAAAAAATTATGTGTGTATCACGAGCGTAAAGTGTCTTTGTTCCTCTTACACTATTGCAGCTCTCGCCTTCGGCTCGCGCTGCAATTACCGTGTTCGAGTAACAAAGAATCATTTTACGCTCTTAATACACAAATAACTATTAACTTTCTCTAGTAGCAAATCTTTGGGTGTTTTAATTTAACACATTTCATCTACCCAAATTTATAAATTATACCCAGAATGGGATAAAATCTTACAAAGCTACAAGGGCAATAAACTCTGTATTATGAAAAAATTAAAAATATAATTTTCCGTAGAACATGATGCCTTTATTGCCGACATATCTAAACGTACATAAATCTTTTTAATTCACCATTAATTCATATTCATACAACAGTCATAAACAATTGTTTATAACTTCCCAGAGTTAAATGCCGCATTCTGCAGTTAACATTCTTATATTTTTTTCTCTTGTTCTGCAAGAGAGCACGCTGTCGGTAAATGAAATTCCGCTTATACCGCCTGTACTGTAAACCACGAACAAATGAACAACGAAATGCCAGAACGTGATCGCGCGCCTACTACGATCATAATCCCCGCTTTGTGAAGTTTGCGATTCGAGTTTGTTTTCTTCGCAGGTATATCACGTTCACTTGTCATTTATTGTTCGTGTTCTTTTGTTTTGAAATACAACGCGTGAATCGTGTTTTGAACATTTTTGACACTGAAGCTAAATTGCTATTTGTATTTTGACATTTACTGATTATCAGTATTTTGATCAATGCTTTCACCAATTGATAAAACTTAATTAATTATTTAATCTAATTATTTCTAATTTATTGCCAGTAGTTATTTATTAGTCTTTAATTTAAGTGAATTATAAGAAATAAAATGGTGGATAATTACTCAATTATTGAAAAAAATCAAATTTTCTACTTCCGTTAGGAAATAGACGTTTTATTTCACTTATTTGAGTTAGGTAATGAACTACATTATTTAACTAGTGAAATAATGAGGTAACATAGCAACAGATATCTTGATAGACGAATTCTGATGTGTTATTCTTTTATTTTTTGAATTTATAACTGTCATTAATATGTCAAAATTTTATAATTTCAAAAACGCTCTTTCGTATTTATTAGAACGGAAGTAGAAATAACTATTGTATGAAACTAAGGAAATAGGTTATTACCTTACTTATGTGTTTTCATAACTCGACTACGCCTCGTTCTGCAAATTCCACATGCGTAAGGTAATAACCTTCATTTCCTTACTAGTTTCATAAATAGCTATTATTTTACTACAATTTAGCACAAAAATTAGTAATTCAAAATTACTTTTTCTTCTGACGATTTGACGGCTGGTAACCGTACTTCACACGAAGATATATATCGCTTACAGAGATTTGCTACGGCAGAGTGCCTCACCAAGCAATGAGTAAAAAGCGTGACAAATTATTATTGACGACTGTCGCTGCGTTGTTATAGCAACCCCAATGTGATAATAACTCATGAGTAATAGATAATTACTCACGATTGAATTATCTGTTAAGAGACACACTTATAATAAATGTATTATATAGTGGTCGTAGATAAAGAATCTTTTTAGTACGATGCCACAAAGATTAAAAATTTGTACAGCCTGTATATACAAAATTATCTTTTATTATTATCTGTAAAAGTGTCTAATTATAATCTTGTTAATTACGAAATCATATTTAAATGAGCACTTACATCTTATTAACTGGTATTCAGAAATTAATCTACATAGTTAATCCGCTTGTGAATAGATAATTTAATTTATGAAATTTGAAAGTTTTAAATCATTTAGAAGAATTATAATAATGCATGTTGTGAGAAATAGGCGAGGGAAATACTTAATCCGTGTAAAAGTAGAAACATTTTTCACTTCATTTCTGAAACAATAACAATTGCACAGAGAAATAAATGCTGTAATAGTATAACATTTTAATTTAACACAAGAACACATAAAACAAAGATTTTAAAAATTCACAATTTCTTTATTTTTATCGGTTGAAGTCATTAACAGCTAATAGGTTGACGAAGTCAAGAAATGAGTCATTATTTCCAACACATATTTGGCGTGGCCCAATTCTACATATTCTGAGAGTGACCTAACATTTGAGAGGACCTGTTTCTTTTGTCCTTGACTGGACATATTCAATTTTTCGTAACAGAAATTCAAAATATTTCTTTTGTTTATTGTTATCGCTCGGCGAATATATTAAACCAATGTCACACGATCAATGTTTTCAACATTTGATATAAAACAAAAATGTGACGTCACTGCTTGCAGTTTTGTCAATTACTCTAAATTGAAACGTTTCTTATTCTGTTCTTCATTTTGATTCGATTTTGTTTTGACAGATTGAGTTTTCAAAATGATTATAATAATTACTAGATTTTAAATTCAAAATAGAAATTATAACTTAGGTTATGTTCATGTCATCATCACGCCTTTTAACCATTACTGGGTGTGGCACTATAACGAAGCAGATCTTGGTAAGTGATATATTTCTTCGCGTGAAGTGCGGTTACCAGTCGTCAAATTACGGTTCCAAAAGAAGTTCCAGCAAGGGAAGCCACAGGAGTAGTTTTAAATAAATAAATAAATATATCATCACGCCTTTTACCCATTGCTGGGTGTTGCACTCTGCCGTAAGCAGATATCGGTAAGTGATATATTTCTTCGCGTGAAGTGCGGTTACCACCCGTCAAATCACGGCACCCAAAGATATTAGTGGAGAAGGAGCCACAGGGGTAGTTTTAATGTGGTGAAAATGTTTTGTCGAATATGGGAATCAACCCCGAGTTCTCAAATCCACAGACCTACTCGATACCAGGGTTCGTAAATATCATGATATTTATAATAAATATCAAAATATCTGATATATAGGATATATATCAGATAAATATCACTTTTTGGATATTTATTTTTTAATTTTAGTTTTTGTACACATTTAGAAAAACTGAAAAATTCGAAAAATTTCACTTTTCCGGAGGCTATATCTCAAAAACTAAACAAGATATGGAAATGCGCTCAACGGCGTTGAATTTCATACAATTTTATGCAATTTAATATTTTTAATTATTTCCTAAGGGGTACCCCTTTGGTTTTTCAGATTTTAATTCAATTTTCCCAAAAATCCTTAATCGTAGGATTATTAAAACGAAAATTTACATACATATGTATTTTGACCCACTGAATCCAGTGGTGCAATCTTCAAATGCATATGACTTCTGGTTTTCGAGAAAATGTAAAAAAACCGCTTTTTGCGATTTTTTTGGCGGAAAATTGAAAAAAAATAAAAATCGCTGAAACTATGTTTATAAGTTAACTGAAGCACGAGAAAATTAATGCCGTTGAGCGCGTTTTCATATCACATTTAGTTTTTGAGATATAGCCTCGGAAAAGTAGAAAAACTGAAAAATTCGAAAAATTTCACTTTTTCGGAGGTTATATCTCAAAAACTAAACAAGATATGGAAATGCGCTCAACGGCGTTGAATTCCCCGTGTCCGAATTGACTTATAAGCAAATTTTCATACAATTTTATGCAATTTAATATTTTTAATTATTTCCTAAGGGGTACCCTTTGGTTTTTTCAGATTTTAATTCAATTTTACCAAAAATCCTTAATCGTAGGATTATTAAAACGAAAATTTACATACATATGTATTTTGACTTAGGAAATAATTAAAAATATTAAATTGCATAAAATTGTATGAAAATTTGCTTATAAGTCAATTCGGACACTGGGAATTCAACGCCGTTGAGCGCATTTGCATATCTTGTTTAGTTTTTGAGATATAGCCTCCGGAGAAGTGAAATTTTTCGAAAAATATAGGATATATATCAGATAAATATCACTTTTTGGATATTTATTTTTTAATTTTAGTTTTTGTACACATTTAGAAAAACTGAAAAATTCGAAAAATTTCACTTTTCCGGAGGCTATATCTCAAAAACTAAACAAGATATGGAAATGCGCTCAACGGCGTTGAATTTCATACAATTTTATGCAATTTAATATTTTTAATTATTTCCTAAGGGGTACCCCTTTGGTTTTTCAGATTTTAATTCAATTTTCCCAAAAATCCTTAATCGTAGGATTATTAAAACGAAAATTTACATACATATGTATTTTGACCCACTGAATCCAGTGGTGCAATCTTCAAATGCATATGACTTCTGGTTTTCGAGAAAATGTAAAAAAACCGCTTTTTGCGATTTTTTTGGCGGAAAATTGAAAAAAAATAAAAATCGCTGAAACTATGTTTATAAGTTAACTGAAGCACGAGAAAATTAATGCCGTTGAGCGCGTTTTCATATCACATTTAGTTTTTGAGATATAGCCTCGGAAAAGTAGAAAAACTGAAAAATTCGAAAAATTTCACTTTTTCGGAGGTTATATCTCAAAAACTAAACAAGATATGGAAATGCGCTCAACGGCGTTGAATTCCCCGTGTCCGAATTGACTTATAAGCAAATTTTCATACAATTTTATGCAATTTAATATTTTTAATTATTTCCTAAGGGGTACCCTTTGGTTTTTTCAGATTTTAATTCAATTTTACCAAAAATCCTTAATCGTAGGATTATTAAAACGAAAATTTACATACATATGTATTTTGACTTAGGAAATAATTAAAAATATTAAATTGCATAAAATTGTATGAAAATTTGCTTATAAGTCAATTCGGACACGGGGAATTCAACGCCGTTGAGCGCATTTGCATATCTTGTTTAGTTTTTGAGATATAGCCTCCGGAGAAGTGAAATTTTTCGAAAAATTTCACTTCTCCGGAGGCTATATCTCAAAAACTATTTGATATTTTTATATAATGGATATATATCATTGCAAAAATATGACGATATATATCAAAATAAATATCATGATATATATCGATCGATATATATCTTCGAACCCTGCTCGATACCACACTAGTTCAAGTTAAAAACAGTTATTCGATATTTTCACGTTACTAGAAATCAATAGATGTTTCAGAAACATATCATTTGCTTATTACAAATAAAATTCTACAAATATCAAATTATATATTAACTTCTCTGAACTAATGTTCGTAAAACACGCATAATTATTTCACAGAATGTGGACAATATGAATGTGAACACATCAATTTTAATGTACTCTAATCCACGTACTTCTCGCAATACAAATCGATAAAGTGACATTCTCATGTCTGTTACATGATATATTCTGTAGCATTATGTAGTGACGTCTAGTGCTTTTATAGTATAATAGCGTAGGTTACAAGACGTCACCATGTCGCGATAGCTAAAAGTGGGTCATCGCCCTGACTAGAAAGAAGATATATTATTCATTCGTGTAGTATATTACACGATATAAGGAACTGACTTGGCCACACTTCATGAAGAGATTAGAGTTCATTTATATATTTTCTTAACACATGCACAAGAAACACGTTCTTATTCCCTAATTTTAGAGAGAGAAGCACTGCTTTTCTCCCCTAGGAAGAGAAACATTATGTTTCTCTCCCTAGGTAGGATGTTTCTCTCTTTAGGTAGCATGTTTCTCTCCCTAGAGAGACTACGATTATTTACATGATTAATCAGCAATTTCAGATCTTTGTAGATGACAAATATTTACAGTAAAATACGAATCTAGCTGGTGAAATCATGCCATCTTTAGATGCTATTGAAAAGAATAAAATAAGTTGTTTCATACGAAGACAGGAATCGAACCCAGATCCTTTTTATCTTTTAACTCTTTTATATTAAACATCAACACTTTGCGAGTTCATGTGTTGAAATCTCGCAAACTTCAACTTGTATCAGTAAAATATACACTCAAACACAATTGTATTTTTATATATACCGGGTGTCTACAAACAAATGTTCAGAATAAAAAACTGCGTCTGGTGACTTCAAAATTATTAATAATTTACATATTTTTCAGAAGATAAACGCAAAATAAAATTTATAATTTAAAGCTAATAACATAATGTCATGTAAAACAAAACATACATTCAATGATCTGTATTATTACGTCATATTGTATTATTAAAAAAATTAATTTATACATACATACATAACATCACGCTATGTCCCATTAAATGGGGTAGCACGAACCCGTCAACATTCTCATCCTGACACACGATACTCGTTTCGACCACATTAACACTTCATCCATACGAACTCTTTCTTTTCTCACAACCAAAATCCATCATCACGCAACAAACATTCATCCATTCGCTCCTGTACACCTGTTTCATAAATCTTCACTTACGCTCACTTCTCTAACAACGAATCTATAAGAAATGAAGGCAGCATCGCCTGCGTTTGTTTAAAAATACATTTAACACAATTGCAGTTACACACTGTATAGTAAAAACTGAAAATGAAGTAAAAAAAAATTAGGAAGGAAGGGAGTATTCATAATTTTAAATATTTTCTATATTTCAGTAAATAATACAACTGTCAATGTTGCGCCATCTATATTTCGTCTGTTTCATCCTATTATATACTCAACTAAGTCATAACCAAATATCTTTAATTGTGTTATAATGCGGTTTGGAGGAGGTTACAACTCGATTTTCTGTTATCTAGTTTTTACGTTTGCGGGACTTGCGCCGTTTTGGAATTGTTTACGCAATGCTTATTGATTTTCCCGGAAAATTGTAGCTTTGTCTCGCGGGAAAATGTGTGGAAATTATCTCAGATATAACAATGTAAAGTCGGCGAGTTTCTACTTTATTACAATTGCAGAGATTGTAATTAAATTTTATGTTGTATGAAACTTGACATTTAATGACAAATGAAACGATTTGTCGTTGTAAAGAAAATCCTACGAATATAAACCATTCTTTGAATAAGAGTGTACTCATTTTTACTGGCCCAAATACATAATATTAAAAAAAACATTGTTCTATTTACGTGAGTAGACAAATTATAGGTGTATGTTAAATACTTTAGCTTAACCTTCACATCAGAATTTTAAACACTTTTTTACTAATTTTTAAAAACTTTGAGTTTAAATTTTTTAGAAAACTTAACAACAATATATAATAATGTGAATATTTCTTTTGCTGTTAAATTCTTCTAAATTATTTGGGAAAAAATGCATGAAATAAAATTGTAAATTTCGCTTTCATTAAAAACATTTGTTTAATTATGAAACGTTTACAACGGAAAAAGATAGATATATTATTAATAATCTCTTCTCTCCCTATTCTGTATCTTTATCATTATTTGTTATTGATCGATAAATTAATTAACAACCCTTATTTTTCATGGTTACCACCAATTCGTAATTTTGTGACTAAAATAATTTATTATGTTATTTCTATTTTCCTTTTATATATTTTGTTCTCGTATGCAGGTAAAAATAATATTACTATTTAACCAAATATATCATTTATCGAGATCTGCTTAGGTAGAGTACCACACCCAGTAATGGGTAAAAGGCGTCATGATATATATTTATTTTTACTATTTATCCACACTTTTTTATAAAACTGTCAGTTTTAAATCTACCCCTGTGGCTCCCCCTCCACTAATATCTTTGGTGGCCGTGAATTGACGGCTGTTAACCGCACTTCTCGCGAAAAAATATATCACTTACCGAGATCTGCTTAGGCAGAGTGCCACACCCAGTAATTGGTAAAAGGCGTGATGATATATTTATTTATTTTATTTAGAAAATAATGAAAATTGTCATTGTAAAATTCTTGTGAAAATACGGCAGCAGTTTCCATGCTTGCGATTATAATACCAGTCGTAAAATTGAAATCCCGCGCACAGTTGTTACTAGTAAATGTTTAGTAACAAAGGTGAATTAAATAAGATAATATATTGAACTCGGAGACATCTAAATATTTCCTGTTTTAGATGTGCAGCCATTTCTAGAAACTGTGAAATGAATATTTATTTGCAAACTGAAATGAATTCGTCATACAGCTTATTATTATTTACAGGCACCATATCGTAACTGTAAATATTCCCACACATACTTTTGATAAAAATACAATACACACCATAAGTAAATGCACACTTCATATTTCTTATTTCTTAATCCACACACAATCACAATACCAAGATGCACTCCCACGATTTTCTAAAGTTAACAGACAGTAATACTCAGGGCAGGACTGGGAGATACCGGAAAATTCTCTGGTTTTTATTTAACAATATTTAAATAAATAAATAAATATATCAACACGCCGTTTACCTATTACTGGGATTGGCACTATGCCGTAAGCAGATTTCGGTAAATGATATATTTTTTTCGCGGTTACCAGACGTCATATCACAGCCCTAAAGATGTTAGTGGGGAGATTTAAATTGGTGAAAATTGTTTGTCGGCTGTAGGGATCTAACCAAGGTTTTCAAGATCCACAGGCCGACTCGATACCACTGAGCCATCTACCCCATAATATCTAATAATATCATATAATAATATAATATAATATTTGTTTATTTTAATTGTAGGAGTAAAAATGTAAATTGGAAACATAAAAATGGGGTAGGTGGCTCAGTGGTGGATCTTGAGAACCCTGGTTCGATCCCCACAGCCGACAAACAATTTTCACCCATTTAATATCTACCTCTGTGGCTCCCCCTCCACTAACATCTTTAGGGGCCGTGATTTGACTACTGGTAACCGCACTTCACGCGAAGAAATATATCACTTACCGAGATCTACATTTTGTTAGCCACTGGTTGATAGCTATTTTTAAGAATTTTATTTAAATCTTCTTACAAGAAATTGTTTACACAACACCAAATATGTGTCTAATATTGTGTAATTAATAATTTAATTTAGTTAAATGCAGCAGATCAAGCAATAAAGTACGCTAATCCAGTGGCCCTAAAAATGTTCATTTTAAGTAAATCATCCTTAATTTAGCGAATTTAAAAAACTTTTTTTTGTTCTATAATCAGTACGTCTTATAATATATACCATTTATTTTTTTCCCGAATTACAGATATACCCTGTATTACATAAAATCATAAGTTTAATTGCTTTTTTGTTTCAAACCGTGACTAAAACGGCTTGTCAACATGTGATTAAGATAAGTACGTTATATAACATTTTAATAACAAAAGTAGAAAAATATATTACCTTTTACCTTTGTATACATTTATAAAATATTTAATATTATTCACATTTAAAGTCAGTTCCTTATATCTTGACATGCACGTACTTACCTGTCTTTTTGTCAGCCTTCAGGCAGTGTCTGAGTCATAAACGGCGTTTGCGGGGTAGACAGGGGCGCTGGCGTGCCCAGAAACCTTCGTTGTCAAGGTGTAAGGCAAGTTGTTAAGATGTGAGGAATAATTGCAGGAATGCGGTATAGGTAAATTGTTTCTGCATCCTGTTGTTAGCTGTTAATATGGAGAACATGCGGGTTGAATTTTTATTTTTTTATTTTAAACTTGTAAGGAATTTATTGTTGCCTGCAGGATGTTGGCAATTTATGACTAATCATAGAGCATTTTTTTATTTGTTCTTTTATTAACACTTTTATTAAATTAATAATTCTTATCAGACCTTTTGTCCAATTGTAGTTGCGATATTTTGCAATCGAACTTACAGATTTTCTAACTTTAAATGTTTAAATTTAACTTAAAATTGGACGTGCAATAAAACAGACTTTTTATGATGGTTACTCACTAGCTTGGAATTTAAATGTAGTCATTCCTGTCATTCAAAAATATTTGGAGCAAGACGAGAATCTAATTTTAGAATATTAATAGATATTTCAAAAATGTCTTAATTAAAAATTCTTGTGAACGAAAATATTAGTATTTCTTTTTTTAAATTAATTTAAAATAACATTTAATCTTGAATCAAATTTATGCATTGTTTGTTTTGTATTTAATTGTTATTTGTTTAGCTACGCCGTGAAATGAGTGTTTGGTTTATTGAAAATTTAACTTGTCGGTCGATGCAGACAACATTTTAAGTATGAAAACACATTTCTAGAATGAGGTGTATACTGATTTATGTACATTAGAAAAACTGTATATTACAAATTTTAATTTGAAAACTGCTCGTGTAAATATAATCAAGAAAACGGTAACTTTGTTCAAAGTTATTTCCTATAAATATTTGGTGTTTTAGCAAATTTTAGCGAACCTTGCCAATAATAGCGGTTGATAAATCCGTTTTAATGGACGCCGCTAATAACAATGTAAAATAAAATAGTATTGTATAACAAATATTTACTTCTTACACAAAATAGTGTACGGAAATGTTAAGTTTCATGAACAAGCATGCATATACAGGGTGTTTCACAACTTAAAACAAAAAATTAAAGAGTATATTCTGTACGACGTGCTTATCATGAAACAAAAAGAATTTTTTTTAAATTCTAAAAATTAAGGGTTGTTAACCTAAAACATTTTTTGTAGTACTGCTCTGGATTCGCTTTTCTATTAAACACAAACAATGAAGTAGGTATCAACTACGAAAGAATAATTACACAATTCAATTATTAGCAGTTATTTATAATAGAACTTTATTTAATTAATTACTTTAACATAATCATCCACCCAGTGGCAGTGGCAACGAAAAATTTTGGACTGGGAAACATGGAAAATAGTTTTGCGATTTAAAAAAAATTCTTTTTGTTTCATGATCAGCACGTCGTACAGAATATACCCTTTAATTTTTTGCTCTAAGTTGTGAAACACCCTGTATATGTTACTAGTAGAATATAAGCATTATTACAGCACTACAAATATGAAAAATTGCACACGACCAAGTCATATAACCACACTATATAAGCATAATATGCTTTAAGATAATAAATAATGATTGTTAATAATTATTTTAAATATTGGCAATTAATTTTCAGTTAAATTTGCAATTGAAAAACTTATAATTTTAAAGTTAATTTTCCACTTCCATTTGCAAAGGATGTCCTAGAGTTAGGTCGATACTATTAGCAGAAATTAATTATTAATTTCTAGAGTCCAACCATGTGTTGCATTTGTAAGCAAACTAGTATTTTTTCATCAACATTCTTATTCCCGATCAGGGTTCGAAGATATATATCGATCGATATATATCATGATATTTATTTTGATATATATCGTCATATTTTTGCAATGATATATATCCATTATATAAAAATATGAAATAGTTTTTGAGATATAGCCTCCGGAGAAGTGAAATTTTTCGAATTTTTCAGTTTTTCTACTTTTCCGAGGCTATATCTCAAAAACTAAATGTGATATGAAAACGCGCTCAATGGCATTAATTTTCTCGTGCTTCAGTTAACTTATGAACATAGTTTCAGCGATTTTTATTTTTTTCAATTTTCCGCCAAAAAAATCGCAAAAAGCAGTTTTTTAACGTTTTCTCGAAACCCAGAAGTCATATGCATTTGAAGATTGCACCACTGGATTCAGTGGGTCAAAATACATATGTATGTAAATTTTCGTTTTAATAATCCTACGATTAAGGATTTTTGGTAAAATTGAATTAAAATCTGAAAAAACCAAAGGGGTACCCCTTAGGAAATAATTAAAAATATTAAATTGCATAAAATTGTATGAAAATTTGCTTACAAGTCAATTCGGACACGGGGAATTCAACGCCGTTGAGCGCATTTCCATATCTTGTTTAGTTTTTGAGATATAGCCTCCGGAAAAGTGAAATTTTTCGAATTTTTCAGTTTTTTTAAATGTGTACAAAAACTAAAATTAAAAAATAAATATCCAAAAAGTGATATTTATCTGATATATATCCTATATATCAGATATTTTGATATTTATTATAAATATCATGATATTTACGAACCCTGTTCCCGATTGACACATGGGTAGGGTTAACTTCTTGACAGCACAAAATGACAAAGTATTGCATCCATAACTAATTAATATGTTTAATATAAATTTAATTCAATGCAAAATTTACAGTTTACAGTTTCAAAACAAAATGTAACAGAAATATATCAAAAATATATCAAAATGTATGCTCGTTTGCAGCAACGAAACTTAAATAAATAAAAACAAATCGAAATAAAATATCATATGAAGACATTTATATTGCTGTCAAAACATTGAAATTGTCAGTTTATGTCAAATTTGACGTTTAAGTTTCGTTGGTACGAACGGGCAATAATGTAGGTTTAAATGTGGTTGAGCTGGTTGAATGCACAGCGAAGAAATTTTGCCTAAAATATTTCTAGACAAATAAAAAGAGTGATCTATTTCTGTTCGTACACACTTGTTCCTCGGCATCAGGTCACTGTAAACCCAGACAGTCCGACGCCTGGGCATTATGACTAACCCATCATTTTTATTTTATTTTGTGGCTATTGTAAGAGATTTTAAAAATAATGTAAGAGGCTATTAACCTAAAAACTGTCATCGAGAGTCGCCTATTAAAACCGGCCAAGCATCGCATCGGTGCCACGCACTCTCGAGTATTTTAGGGAAAGTTAGTGCGACTTC
The DNA here is from genome assembly GCA_947425015.1 of Pterostichus niger. Classification (NCBI taxonomy): domain Eukaryota; kingdom Metazoa; phylum Arthropoda; class Insecta; order Coleoptera; family Carabidae; genus Pterostichus; species Pterostichus niger. The sequence continues at coordinate 3,853,519 of OX380336.1, read as the reverse complement.
TCAGTTTCTCACATTGTAATAATAAATACGAAACACGAATGCGCGCTTTACTGTTTAGGTCTTTTTGTATGCTTGCACTATTAATAAGTGACGTTCGCTTAAGTTAAACAAGATGGCGTATTGCACAACTGGTTTGACAGCAACAGGGACGTATTAGAACATTTAGTATTACACACATGCAAACTAAAATAACTTCAGCTCTTTTTTCGTTAGAAAATTAAATAATACTCTAATTATTCTATTATTCTTTTTTTCTTCATTTTCAGTCTTTACTATACAGTGTCTAACTGCAATTGTGTTAAATGTATTTTTAAACAAGCGCAGGCGATGCTGCCTTCATTTCTTATAGATTCGTTATTAGAGAAGTGGGCGTAAGTGAAGATTTACGAAACAGGTGTACAGGAGCGAATGGATGGATGGATGTTTGTTGGGGGATGATGGATTTTGGTTGTGAGGAAAGAAAGAGTTCGTATGGAGGAAGTGTTAATGTGGTCGAATCGAATATCGTGTGTCAGGATGAGAATGTTGACGGGTTCGTGCTACCCCATTTAATGGGATATAGCGTGATGTTATGTATGTATGTATGTATGTAATATAAACAACCCAATTCTCAATAATTTTTTTTAGCTAGCCCTGGATTTTGAGATCTGCTGCTGTAGAATACGACATCTAGTATTTTTTAAATTTAGTTTGTCACATCCGGGAGAATTTGACCGTTTTTAAATAAATAAAATAAAACATTTTATTCCTTGGGAAATAATGTGCACAATATTCTTCAAGTGAGCTTATATTATTTTGACTGTTCAGCTGTCAAATATATGTAAAATACAATAGAGTACAATAAAACAAATAAAAACCTAAGAAGCTGTATCAACAATTTCTTGAGATTCTTTCAAGAGTTCTTCGTTGTATTATTGGGATTCCAATTTAGAAATATAATTTGATATAAACAAACTTGTTTACATAAGTTTTCGCTCTGATCAAAGATTTTTTTTTTGTCAAAGACTACTAATAATTAAAAAATGAATAAATGTCTAAGAAATATGAATAAATTGTATTTTAAAATTACGTTTTTCTACGATTGCTATGAAAAGTTAAAATTACGCTCTCATTTGTTATAGCAAAGTTAATGTTTTCTGTAGAACAATCGAAAAAAGATGCGCTCTTATTTCAATAGTTACTTTAGATACAAACAAAACAGAAACTTGTCATATTGACAGTTGACAGAACGAATTTATTTTCAGTACGTATACGTTTATTAATAATTTTAAGGTGCAATCATAGAAAAATTTATGTGTGTATCACGAGCGTAAAGTGTCTTTGTTCCTCTTACACTATTGCAGTTCTCGCCTTCGGCTCGCACTGCAATTACCCTGCTCGAGTAACAAAGAATTACTTTACGCTCTTAATACACAAATAACTATTTTCGTTTTTAATCGTACTTAGGTCATGCAAAAGTAGTTTTTCTACTTCCGTTAGGAAATAGACGTTTTATTTCACTTATTTGAGTTAGGTAATGAACTGCATTATTTAACTAGTGGAATAATGAGGTAACATAGCAACACAAAAAAATTAATATATATGTTGGTAGACGAATTCTAATGTGTTATTCTTTTATTTTTTGAATTTATAACTGTCATTAATATGTCAAAATTTCATCATTTCAAAAACGCTCTTTCGTAATTTATTAGAACGGAAGTAGAAAAAATATTGTATGCATCACGTAAGAAAACTCGGTTAGTACCTTACTTATGTAACAAAGAATTTCTTTACGCTCTTAATACATAAATAACTATCTTTGTTTTTAATCTTACTTAGGTCGTGAAAAAGTAGTTTATTCACCTCGGCAAATAATGCTATTTATTTTTCGGTTTTTACTCTCTGGTTATAAATTACACCTCATAATAAAATCATTCTTATATGAAACAAGGTATAGTATAACAATAATTGAAATTAAATTAAAACTTAGAAAAACATAGTTTTTCTATATCTTGTTAACGTAATAGGTTTCCAGTTATCACTGATTTACAATTTCCATTTAATAACAAAAACTAATTTATTCATTTTTTTCATTTGACCACTTGATACCGTGATCTATCTCTACTGCTACCTGCCTATTGCTCATCTATAATCAGTAGAAAGCGACATACATATTTAATAACAAGAAAACTAAAAATAGCAAATCGATGATAAATATAAAACAGGTCAGTCTACGTTATCGCTACGTTTATTTCATTATTAGTTTCTGTCATTTTTCGCTTTGTGTCATTTACCTACTTCCGCTATCATGCTGACTAATGTACACTCGCACAAAAAAGCAAAGAAAGCTTTCTTCAGAACGCTGACATTTATATACGAAACTGTTTTTGTTGGATTTGAATGCTGAATGTAACGGAGACGAATTTACTTTTTGCTTTGTTCTGTTGGCACACAGAGTGATACTCGGGTAATGGATTATAAATTGAGGATAAAGTTCAAGGATTTTACGGTATTATTTATTTATTAACTTCATGCATTGTTCTCTCTTGTCTATTTTGTTATATCATCTCGGATATTATAACAAATCAAGTTACGAGTATCAACGATTTTAGCTACATCTTATATTATGGAACATGCCAGCAATTTGAAATGTATTATTCAATGTATGTGTACGCGTAGATTGATATTTTTAATCGGTTATCGGTAAAATGTAGTTTAAGTATCTACAAAATTATACGAGGTATCTATATTTTTGTAATTATAGAAAATGTAATGTTAAAATTTTAATTTTGCTTCAAAATTTTACCTATTAATTTTAGAGTAAAAGTCTAAATACTAAAAGTTCAGAATAAAAACTGCGTCCAATAAGGCCTTATTTATTGATATAAAACGTTTTATTCACGATATAGACGTAAATTAAAACAAAAGGATATAAATTTTTTATTTCGACTGTTTATAAATTGTGAAATGATAGACTTTTTTGTAATTCAGTCAATTTTAGTGTTAGCCGAAACGTCGACTTAATAATAAAAAACTAACTGAATTCCAAAAAAGTCGTATCATTTCGTAAATTAAAACGCTATTTACAGAGTGCCACACCCAGTAATGGGTAAAAGGCGTGATGATATATTTATTTATTTTATTTATTTACAGAATGTCATGAGAAATAAAACAAACTTAAAATGAATATGTATGATGACGACTAAATGATTTGTTTTTGCAGAGAGTATGATGTCTCCGAGCCCAGCGCCCGTAGCTACCGGCGGGGGCGGCGAACCTCGCTTCGTGCTGACGTCATCGGCGTCGCCGCAACCCGCTGCCGCTAAGAGCCAGTGCTCCTCGCTGTCCGACGGCGAGAACTACGAGTGCTATGGCGAGGGCGTCGAACTGGACCTCGTAGACTCTGGCACTGCGTCTGACATCACCAATGGGTGAGTTGTGTATACATTGTATCAATACGACGCCCACTTATGCTAGTGGGAGGTGCCAGTATTCTCCAGGCAAATCTATGATTCTCTCCATTTATTTCAAATTATTTCTGTCTGCTAGAAATCACAAATGAAAATATTATTATTTATTCATTCTATTCTACACAATTTATTCCTAATTACAGTACAGGGTCTGAATACACCATTCGAATTCCTGGTTATATTATTACTATTTTTTTTTCATTTTGGCTTCCTGGTGGACAAACTACTGAGGTCATATGCTGCCAATACGCCCTGATTCTGCGTTTTAGATCTCTTCGATGAAACAACAGAACGCACCCGTCATTGGCGAAATATAAAAGCTTCTAAAGTTGAGAAAGAAAAACTAAATTTCAAAAATATGCTAACGTGAAATGAGACACAAAAGATACGAGTGAAATGAGATACGTTCGTTTCATCGATGAGCTCTTCGATGGAAATAGATGAGCCTCTAATTTTCGTCGATGATTGGTGCGTTCTGTTGTTTCATCGAAGAGCTCATCGATGCTTATCGACGCTCTTCGACCAGTGTGCCATAGGCATTAGAGTCTACAGCAATGTGAGTTTCTCTGAACGGTCACCCATCCAAATACACCCCGCGCGCAACATTGCTTAATTCGCGTCATCGCATAGATCAGTTCCAACGAATTGAGCCATCGCCGTTGACTAGTTATATTATTATAAACAGTGGCCGGTAGCACAAGCTCTGTTTTGGGTGTTTTAAGAGCACGGTTTTAACATGTCAGAGATAGCTAAAACACCCAAAAACACTGCTCTTAAAACAGACAAAAACAGAGCTTGTGCTTCCAGTCAATATTGTAAAAACAACAGTTCCATTACTCGATTTTAGTTACAACCTAGGTAGAACCATAGTCTTCAATTATATTTAAGTGTCTGTACAAACATAAAATTAGTTTATAAAATGTGCAAATTAAATAAATGCAAGGTCGCAGTTTACTGAAACTATAATCAAATGGAATGTTAATTATTCCATATCACATATGAATGTGACTTTGCTTTTATTTACTTAAACTCAGTTTAAATTTAAATTTGTTGGTACACCTAGCTGATAACCGCATTTCACGCGTATAAATATATCACTTACCGAGATCTGCTACGGCAGAGTGCCACACCCAGTAATGGGTAAAACGCCTGATGATATATTTATTTACCTAGCCATAAAAGAGTAACATAAACATTTGAAATATACTTTTCGTAACACATGCACAAAAAACACGTTCTTATTCCCTAATTTTAGAGAGAGAAACTCTGCTTTTCTCCCTTAGGGAGAAAAACATTATGTTTCTCTGCTTAGCTAGGATGTTTCTCTCCCTAGGGACATACGATTATTAGCTGTTTGCGGCGTTTTCTAGGTAACTAGTTACGCAACCCATATTTGACATTTCTCCCGATACGACAGTAATTTTTGTGCACTTGTTACGAAAAGTATAATATGCTTCACACAAGGGAATAATCGCTTGTTTCCCTCCCTTGATGTATAACATACTATTTCTGTTTCATAACAATAGCGAAACAACCAACTATACCATCTATCATACCCATACCAAGATTGCAAAAAAACATAATAACAGTTTCCAAGAAACTCTACTGGCGTACACAAATTAATGGCGCTATGAATGAAACTAAGGCAATAAAAAACTAGAAATAAGATATGTATCAGACAGCGAAAGTGAGATTTTATCATTCAACGTATTTAAATTCGACTGTTTTTTTCATTTTCCGCCAAAGTAGAACGCACACGCAAATATCTTTCGGCACCCACAACACGCAAATTTTAAGGTTGTCGACCCTTGCAAAAACCTTAGTAAGGGAAATATACAAATTCACCAACAAATAATCCACTAATTTTGTTTGCTCAAATCTTGATTTGAATTGCTCAGATCTAGGTAGAAGATGTAATAGTACTTATATACTCTTTAACTTATAATAATATACAGGGTGTTTCACAACTTAGAGGAAAAAATTAAAGGGTATATTCTGTACGACGTGCTGATCATGAAACAAAAATATTTTTTTTTAAATCGCAAAACTATTTTCCATGTTTCCTAGTCCAAAATTTTTCGTTGCCACTACCACTGGATGGATGATTATGTTAAAGTTATTAATTAAATAAAAATCTGTTATAAATAACTGCTAATAATTGAATTGTGTAATTATTCTTTCGTAGTTGATACCTACTTTATTGTTTGTGTTTAATAGGAAAGCGAATCCAGTGCAGTACTACAAAAAATGTTTTAGGTTAACAACCCTTAATATTTCGAATTTTAAAAAAATTCTTTTTGTTTCATGATCAGCACGTCGTACAGAAACCCTTTAATTTTTTGTTCTAAGTTGTGAAACACCCTGTATACAGACAGTATCCATGCTACAAGTAATTAATAAATAATGTTATTTAAATTTTAGTATCCAATAATTATTTTTTGTAATTGGATTTCTGTTGGGAATAAACTACTATTATTGTTATTATTATTATGAATAAAATTTACAAATACATTGAATATGTGTGATTGCAAAAAATTGAGATTGTTAAATAAATTCGTAACGATAATAATTACTTAAGTACCCGCTATGATAAAATTAAATAATTTTGGGTAGCTGTGAGAATATTCTCACGTTGAGATTTTATCGAATAAATGCTACGATTCATAACAGTTTATGACCAAAATAATTATTAATTTTTTAAGAACAACAATTAAATGAACGGTTATCAATGAATAATTACAATACTTAATTACGAGATAATTAAAACTACCCATTTATCAATTTAATTCTCATTCTGTTATTTTTTAGTTCGTTAGGAAATTAAAATATTAATATTACCTGAACTAAACTAGAGAATTGCTTCTAAAACTTTTAAACTATTGTTTTTACTATTTGATAAAAGTTTTGTGTGACCAAACAGAAAATTATGCTATATATTTTGATAAGATTTTTCTAGTTTTGACAGATTAATGGCTGGTTTTATGAACAACAAATTATAATTTACTTCCAAAATAATTACAATTTTTTTATTCAAATGACAGTCGAACTTTTGATAGCAATGTTACATAGTCTATAAAATAAATAAAATTGATTCAAATTTGTAATTAATTTTGGTTTAGTCAAATTAAATAAAATTATATTTTTAAACAAGTTTAAATAACTTTATAAAGCTATCATAGAAAAAGTTATTTTTTTCAACAACACTTGGGAATTAATAATTCCCTCAATTAAATTTGTTATGATAGTAAATAACTTTCCTCACTAGTGAGGGAAACGGTTACTATAACAACTAATTTGAGTGAGGGAAATGTCATTTTACATGGTGACTAAGGAAACGTGATGTGCATTTGCAAATACAACTCCTTTGATTTATATAAAATAATTATTAAATTTCTTATACGAAAACTTAGAAATGTCATTTTCACGTTTAATGTTGAAAAAATAGTATGTAACACAAGTGGAAAAGAACTATTGCAAAACTCGTACTTGCTATAGCTCGTGCTCCAACTTTCGTACTCATTTTGCAATTAAACCTTATCCTCACTAGTATTACAATATACTATTTCTATATCTTCACAGAAAACGTCAATTTTACGTTGACAAATGAGAGCATAATTGTCAACTTTTCATAGCAATCGTAAAAAAAGTGATTGGAATTAACTTTTAAAAATGGAACTAGAATAAGATCAATTAATTAAAAATTTAGACAATCTTTTGACAATCGGACTATAAATGTTTAAATGTGCATGCTAACCCATCTAATGGGACATAACATACTGTTATATAAGTAATTAAAAAGTAACAATTAGTTTTAAGTGCAAAACTAACTATAACAGTAAACTATAAAAGTAAATGTTTCAGGGACACAACTGGCGCACCAAGTCCCTTGAACCATGCCGCCATCAACCGGCACACCTGGCTCAGGACGAGCTTACGACGATCTCCACCAAGGTAAACGCACATTCAATTTACGCCATTTTACAAAATGCATAAATGTAAATGATATGACATATTTGTTTATACATATCTCATATGTTCAATATTTGTTTTGATGAATTGCACAAAGCTTCTTATTGCGCGAAACAAATTCTAAGATAGTAATTGACGTTTGATGTCCTTTTGTAGTCACCAGGAAAATCTGCCCAACCGAAGATGGGGCTCATTTCGACAGTAAGACGTTTATACTTTTATTTTCTGGGCATCAGGCACTAACACTTTGCGGCAAGGATCTGGATAACGCTAATATTTGACAAATAACTTTTTTTAAATGGGTTAAATTGCAGAATGATTCACTAAAATTTCAACACCACTTGGATTATTTTTAATTCGCTGATTTTAATAAAATTTATTATATTTTACATTTTTTTAAAATTTTGTTATTTTTGTCATTCTTCAGAATATGTAACATTTTAAAATAGTTCAAATTTTGTTTCTTTTATATTTGTTCTTTTCGTGTTAATAATTATGAAATAGCTATTTATGAAACTAGTAAGGAAATGAAGGTTATTACCTTAAGCATATGAAATTTGCGGAACGAGGCGTAGCCGAGTTATGTAAACACATAAGTAAGGTAATAACCTTAATTTCCTTACTAGTTTCATACAATATTTTTTCTACTTTCGTTCTAATAAATACGAAAGAGCGTTTTTGAAATTATAAAATTTTGACATATTAATGACAGTTATAAATTCAAAAAATAAAAGAATAACACATCAGAATTCGTCTACCAAGATATTTGTTGCTATGTTACCTCATTATTTCACTAGTTAAATAATGCAGTTTATTACCTAACTCAAATAAGTGAAATAAAACGTCTATTTCCTAACGGAAGTATAAAAATACATTTTTCTACAACTGTCAAAAAATGTTCACATGTTTTCTCTAATATCAGTACGCGAACTATGTGATTTTTTCATTATTTACATTACCATGACAACTCGTATTTTCCGTAATGTTTTGCACCCTAGTCTGCAAAATAAGTATTTCGCGTACGCACCCAAATTATTATTTTTATTACGTTACATTAGTTACATTAATACCAAATTCATATTATTTTTGAATTTTTCCCTTCAATTTACTTAAATAAATCTATAATTATTGTATTAGTATTTTTGACAGTTGTAGAAAAATGTTGTTTGTATTTCATGGGCGAAATTCTTGGTTTTTTTTGGCGCGTTCGGATAACTTTTTTGTCTCCACTCAGCGGGTTTGACTAAAAGTGACATTCTCACACACAACTAAAAACACTTATTTTGCGCACTTAATACAAAAATAACTATTTTATTTTGTTTTGTTCCCTAGTTTAGTTGTTAGTTTTCTTCCTTTTTTTAGTTATTTTTTTTATTTTCTACGTTTTTCCAAACTTATTTTCATCAAGTGAACTATTCTGCATTTTCCCAAAATTCTGTATGGACTGTTATAAATGCCAAGACAATAATTATGTCATTAATTTTGTTGACATACAAATTGTTTCATCATTTTTATTTTTAGTATATCTCAAGAAAATAACAACGTATTTATTTCATTTATTGATGCGTCTTTACATTTAACATAGTCGTTATCAATAAGTTTTTCTTTCAATTATTTTTTTGGTCATTAGTAACTCATTTATTTGACAAATTTTTAATGTTATCCAAAACTAAAACGTCAAATTTTAGTGGAGAAGGGATAATAAAGACACTTGGTGTGGAACACAAGTAGTTAGATACTTTATAAAATTACATTATGCTTCATCATTTCTTAACATAGGTAACTTATTTCTATTTCTAAGATGTGACAAAAGACTCATTTAAATTTTATTAGAAAACAAACAAAAATCAGAACGACTCGGTGGGGGTCTATCATTTTGGATCACTTTGTATTACCCATTTATGCTATGATTACGTTACGATTCTTTTTTTATCCCGCTGAAAGTTATTGGAATCTTTATTCGAAGATCAAAAAACCTACCCTAAATCAATGTATTAATTGATAGATATTCTTTTGTCACAGCTTATTGCACATATTACTATTATTGTAAATTAGTATTTATTTATGTTACGTTGTACAACAGGAATTTAATCCCAATTACAGAACAGGGTTCGCACTCACCGAGCCGCAGTGTGGTAGTTTATATAATTTTTATCTTGAGTAAGATTCGAACTCGGGATCTCCGGATTCGAATTCCGTATCGCTATCCACACCACCGTACTGACTGACAGTATTAGTAATATGTATATTACATCGTACGTATTTATATTTAATTTATGTCATCAATCATCAACTAATTGCTAATATAGTCAATCTAATATTGCTGGCTATTCAGTTGTCTTAGATTTTAATCTGATAATTCTAATGAATCTTTTTGTTGCCCGCTTTTAAACTTTCGCTCTGTATATTAATTAGTTACTTTTATTCTTCGCTGTACATATATAATTTAACAAGTAATACATTTATTATAAATATATCGACTATTTATCATTTTAATTTGCAGTATGTTTTATAAAATAAAATAAATATATCATCACGCCTTTAACCTATTACTGGGTGTGGCACTACCTAAGCAGATCTCGGTAAATTATTTCTTTTTTTGCGTGAAGTACGGTTACCAACCGTTAAATCACGGCCTTCAAAGATATTAGTGGAGGGGTGCCACAGGGGTAGATTTAAATTGGTGAAAATTAAGTATGTTTTTTATTAATCAGATAATATTCATTTGTCCGTCAGAACGGTGGTGTGGATAGTGATATGGAATTCGAATCCGAAGATCCCGAGTTCGAATCGCACTCAAGCTAAATATTAAATGAACTACTACATTGCGGCTCGGTGAGTGCGGACCCTGTACTGTAATTGGGATTTAATTCCTGTTGTACAGCGTAACATAAATAAATAAATAAATTATTAGCAACTAAGAGAATATATATTTTACGTAATGGATTCTCAAGATCATTTAGATTGTCTATGTTTACTCATAAATTAACGAGCAGAAACTGAACGCTTTTCAACCACATTTATAGCTATTTGTATGCATATATTGTTTTGGGTTGCTCAATAACCAGACGCAATTTCACTTTATATACCTTGATTTTTATAGCTCAAAAACACTCACTTGGTTAAGAAACAGGATGAACAGAATTATAATTTGTTATTATAGAATATAGAAAAGTGAAATTCAAATTAACTTAATCAGGAAATAAACACTCGGGTGCTTCGTACGAATGGAGATTGCTTTTTGTTTTTACTTTATTTGCAAAATTAACAAATTTAAGAAATCCGAAAACTTAAATAAAAAATATATTAGATTGTAACGCCTTTTACCCATTACTAGATATGACACTCCGAAAAAGATGTGATTATTTATGCGCGTAAAATGTGGTTACCAGACGTCATATCACGGCTATCAAAGATGTTAGTGGAAGGAAAGCCACAGAGGGAGATTTAAATTTGGTGAAAATTGTTTATCGGCTGTGAAAATCAAACCCAAGTTCTCAAATCCACATGCCGATTCGATACCACTGAGCCACCTACCCCATGTTATTATTTATTTATTTATGTTTCGTTGTACAAAATTAACTGAATCCCAATTATAGACTCATAGAAGCACTGTGTGGTAGTTAATTTTTTAGCTTGAGTGGGATTCGAACTCGGGAAATTCTAATTCGAATGTCGTAAAGCTAATTACATACTGTACTGTCGTACTTGCTTCTCTGTTTATAACTGATTTTTCGTAACACATGCACAAGAAACACGTTATTATTCCCTAATTTTAGAGAGAGAAACACTGCTTTTCTCCCCTATTGAGAGAAACATTATGTTTCTCTCCCTAGGTAGGATGTTTTTCTCCCTAGGTAGCATATTTCTCTCCCTAAGGACATGTTTCTCTCCCTAGGGACTACGATTATTAGCTGTTTGCGACGTTTTATAGGTAACTAGTTACGCAATCCATATTTGACATGTCTCCCGATTTTAGTCATTTTTGTGCACTTGTTACGAAACTGATTTAATAGTAGTAATAGAAGGCATGTTTTCACAATTAAAATGACAGTTCATGGAAACAAAATCTGTCAACATTTTCCGTTTCCAACACTATCTAGGTTACTCATTATCATTAGACAAATATGACATATTTCCCGAAAACATTAGGAAATGAAAATACGTTTATTTATTTTAACATCTTGCACAAAAATAATCGGTTGGTTCTAAATGATTGTTATTGTATTTATATTCATGAATTAAATAGTATTACAGTATTATTTATCTTCGCCTTCGTCTTGTAAATTCTATTTATTATTTCAGTCACTAAGAAACAAAAGCAACAACGAAATAACAACATAAAATAACTCTTAGCTTCCGTGTTTAATTTTAGTGTTGTTTGATAATAATTTTGTGAGGTATCCATGATATGCAACTAACAAAACACAACAAATGTAAAATTACGAAAATGTTTCTGGAAATAGTGGGCGCAGTTTATTTTTATTGTGATCTATTTGCGGTGCGATTTCGTCTGTCGCAACTTCAGGAATCTGCGGCATCTAAAACGTAAAACTCTCAGAATGACATTGCTTCGTTGTTATACTTGCCACCGCTCAAAAATCTCAATAGTTGACGTTCAAAAACTGGAGTTACAAATTTTGTCTTAAATTGTAGCATAATTTGAGTTGAAATGATAATTACGGAAAATACGTCATCGTATTTGTTTAAGCTGCCACTTTAGTTTGAATTTTACTTATTATTAACTTACATTTTTTTTTAGTAAAATCTATATAAGAATTATTATTTTTCATAGAGCTCTATTGATCGGTTTTATTAACGATAAATTAATTTACTTTTAAAGTAAATAAAATGTTATCATTAAATGACAATCGAATTTGTGAGAGTAATGTTATATATGCCATAAAATAAATAACATTTATTTGATTTTTTTAATTTGATACATTTACTATGAAAGTAAATTTATTCTGCCCTTTATAAAACCGGGCATAAAGACAGTAATCCTCTTTATTGTTACTTCCCGTATTATACTATTCATATCTACTAATTTCCCATGGGAAGTTTATACAGGGTGCTTCTAAACTTAATGATCAAACTTGAACGGTATATGTTACATGATGTATTGATAATGTAACAGTAGTTTTTCTTTTTAATTTCAAACTTAAGTGCAGTTTACCTCAAGTAATATTCGTAGTAGCACTGGTAATTAAATTATAATTATAAACACTACAAATAATCATTTATCTATTGTTATGAACTGAATAAATTAACTATTATAAAAAATAAATAATTATATATATACTGAAGCAGATCTCGGTAAGTGATATATTTGTTTGCGTTAAGTGCGGTTACCAGCCGTCAAATCACGGCCCCCAAAGATGTTAGTGGAGGGGAAGCCACAGGGGTAAATTTAATTTTAACTATTATAGTGTTTGCAATTATAATTTAATTATTAACATAATAGAAATAATTATCATACCAGTGGTACTAAAAATGTTTACTTCAAGTACCTTAATATAATGTATGTTAACAGCTTTATATCTTATACAGGCTGAATTTTTTAAACAATTAAATAGTTTTGCTGGCTAACTATAATAACTATAGAGAAAAAAGATACATAGGTTTATAGGTATACAGCAAATTTTTGTGTAAGATATAAAAAAATATATTTGTTTGCCTTTACATGTTCTTACAATTATTAGTTTTAAAGTTTGAATATCAAGTATAGAAACACCCTGTATATAATAGTAGATAATAAGAATTATAACATTTATACAAATAATAATTTAAAAATTACATTTTTCTATTTTATGGGGTAGGTGGCTCAGTGGTATCGAGTCGACCTGTGGATCTTAAGAACCCTGGTTCGATCCCTACAGCCGACAAACAATTTTCACCAATTTAAATTTACCCCTGTGGCTCCTCCTCCACTAATATCTTTGGGGGCCGTGATTTGACGACTGGTAACCGCATTCACGCGAAAAAATATATCACTTACCGACATCTGCGTAGGCAGAGTGCCACACCCAGTAATGGGTAAAAGGCGTGATGATATATTTTATTTATTTATTTATTTATTTTTCTATTTACATTACAAAAATGACCAATAAATATTTATTTGCTCTTTAAATATCGTACAGTTTGCGTAGGATTAATATGAATTCGTTTTTAGTTTTGGCATGTGTGCAGAATTTAGCGCCAGATATTTCTGTTCACTTTCGGTTGTTTTACTCGCGTCACATGCGTCAAAACAAAACGAAATCTACAATCTACCTGCCATGTCTTCTATGTCTTTGTGCGCTTGCTTTCAACGCAATAAACCGAAAACAAATGCAAGTAAGAACGTCGAAAACTGGTATGTTGTATATTTGATGTTTAGATTAGACATTCACAGTCAGATTCATAAACAGAATTTAATTTAGACCTAACATACTTCATTTTCATTCCGGACTAAAATTTTTGACATTGAAACTATTTACAAAACAAAATTAAATTATTCATAAACTTAGAGTTATTATTAGTGCTTCATATGTCTTATTAAGTTGTGTCCCCCCTCCCTTCTGCACTATATTTGACATCATAATTATCAGTAAACGGGAGTTAAAATTGGAATTAAAATTAGCAACTAATATCATTTAAGTATCTGCCTGTTACGAGATTTGCTTCTGGTTCCGATTAACATAATATGTATTATATATACGCGTTAACCTTTAAATTAAATTTTATGGCGGTCAGTGAAATCTGGCGCGAAAATTTTAAACGTCAACCAAGATTTGAATTTATAACTATGTAAATTTAGAGAATTGTGACTCGTGACGTTACAGAGCAGTGATACTCAAACAAAATGAACATTTTACATCGTATATTTTTTATTTATAAATTATTTTAGAGAATAATTTATTGAAAGACTAGTGTTACAATTTTTCATATTAATTTTCCTGTGTTGCATTAATTTACTGCTATTTAAAATTGTTTATTAAAAAAAATAATAATCTAATTTCAAGATGGAAATACTGACAAATTAATAAACACTGTTAAACAAATTATTTTGACATTTATTTGTTAGTTGTTAATTGGATTTTAGGTTTTAGAGAATAAAAATTAAACAATTTAAATAATTTTTAAATTAATATATTACGACGTTTCGGTACAATATTTTGGCTATTTTAAGCAATAAAAATGCATATAAAATAACTTTAAAGTTACATGCTACAATTATTAAAATAGTTATTTGTGTATTAAGAGCGTAAAGTGATTTTTTTTTACTCGAACACGCCTTCGGCTTGCGCTGCAATAGTGTAAGAGGAACAAAGACTCTTTACGCTCGTGATACACACATAATTTTGTCTATGATTGCATTGAAATTATTAAAAAACGTATACGTACTGAAAATAAATTCGTTCTGTCAACTCTCAATATGACAAGTTTCTGTTTTGTTTGTATCCCTGGTAACTATTGAAATAAGTACGCATTTAATATCTTTTTCGCGTGTTGCCACTGGAAACGCGCACTTTTTACGTCTTTTTCGTGCGTTGCCATTCCACAGAAAACATCAACTTTACGATGACAAATGAGAGCGTAATTGTCAACTTTTCATAGCAATCGTAGAAAAAAGTCTTTTAAATCAAGTCAATTTAGGGCAATTTTTGTATGAAATATTGTGGTTGGTAATTGTTATTGACATTTCTGAAATTGTTTAAATTTTGAGGTTATATTTAAATTTAATATTCTCTGCTTGATAAATTCAGTATGTAATCTACTACTACCAACCGTCTAAAACAAAATGTTCTTTCGATACGCAACTGGGTTTCATAATGACTTCCTTATGAACACAAAATTAGAAAAAAATAGTTATTCCAGACGAAGGTATAAAAATAATAAGAATATTAAACCTGTGCACTTATTACTTGCACTGAACATTTATTAAAAATGTTCTCCACATGAGTATATCTCGTTATTATTATTCATACAAGAACATGTGTAGTTTTCTAAGAAATATCAATGTCAGATCAGTAAGCATACTTATTAGACTGTTGGCTAAAACACAATTATTACAGATGTTAAAGAAACAGAAAAAAATGCTGTTTCACGGACTACATACCAATGCATTAGCATGATGCTACGCTTCGTTGCTTTCCAAATATGTACACTCGACAAATTTACATTTCCATGCAGCTGATGCTTGCCATCATTCGTTCGAATCTCATATTTATACATTGTACTTAGTGCTGACTCATGCTTCTAAGAATTTGAGATATTCTTACCTGTCGCATAGAATATTCACTCTGTGAAGTGCAGTTTTTGAGAAGGTATATTTCAAGATGTACACAACTGACTACCACTAAATCTAAGAAAAGGGGGTGGGGAGATAGTCTTATAATCTATATAATTATTAAATCAAATAATGAAAATAATTTAATAAATAAATAATTGAATAAAAATTTTGAAAATACTCCTGTTTTAATATCTTTGGCGGGTCATGATTTGACGGCTGGTAATCGCACTTCACGCACTTAAATCTGTTGGGTATATTTATTGTTACATTAAGGACATAAAGTGATTCTTTGTTACTCCAGCACGGTAATAAGAGGAACAAAGATACTTTACGCTCATGATATACACATATAATTTTGTCTACGATTGCATCTGAAATTATTAAACTGAAAATAAACTCGTTCTGTCAATATGTCAAGTTTCTGTTTTGATTGTATCCCTGGTAACTATTGAAGTAAGCTTGCATTCAGCATATTTTTCGTGCAACAAAGTTATTTTTTCTACGATTGCTATGAAAAGTTGACAATTATGTTCTCATTTGTCATCGTTAAGTTGATGTGCTCGAGTAACAAAGACTCACTTTACGCTCTTAATACACAAATAACTATTAAATTTAACGCACGCAGTTATTTTTCGATTGTTCCACGATAACAAATGAAACCGTAATATTGTCAACTTTTCAATCGTAGAAAAATAAATATTGTTTTATTTAAAACTTCATAATAAAATTTTCTTAAAATGTTATTTAATTTTTTTAATACCATTTTTTAAAACTAATTTGATACAAATTTGTCATATATTGATTATGGCTAATGAGCCTATTACCCCTGTTGCTCCTCCTCCCCCTCAAACACCTTTGCGGGTCGTGATTTGACGACTGGTAACCATACTTCTCTTTATGCGGTGGTACCGAATCGATCTGTGAATTTGAGAACCTGGATTCTATTCTCACAGTCTACAAATATAAAAAATATTACTGTGGCTCGCTCTCCACTAACATCTGTGATTTGACGGCTGGTAATTGCACATTTATATTCAAGATTTGCTACAGTGAGTGCCACACCCAGTTATGGGTAAAAGGCGTGATTATATATTTATTTATTATTGCTCTAAAAGATGCCAATAAGGCGCATATATATTTTTTTTTAATTTCTGTTATGTGGCTTAATATAATAAAAATTATTATTGACAACAAATCAGGTTTTTTTTCCTGTGCCTTATTGGCTAGTTGTTAGCTCATCGTCGATGACGTAGACGTCGTCTGACAAAAAAGAAAGAAAATAAGTAGGCGGTTCTAGGAATATTAGTCATGTATTTCTGAGGCGGGTCCCAAATACAGATCTAACAGTTGCAAGAGTTGAATTTCTTGTGAGGTGATACGTGTAATACTCTTTCAAGAATTATGATTTTAAATAGTTCCCTCTTTTTATTAATAGTACCTTTTATTCCATCGATATTTTATCGTATATTTATAGTGAGTGCTGTGATTAGTGAGTTTTACTTCGAGTAGTAACAGTAACAGATTTCAATTTTGAGGTTATACAAGTTTATATAGAAAATTTAGAAATTGGAAATAAGTTTGGATGTGGGGTAGCTTTGCTGCTTTTTAGATCTATAATTTCTTTGCATATTGTATTATGTAATATTAATATTTATTTATAAAAGTTGTCAGAGGTCTAATTTTATTTTTCTGTTCCAGTTCAGGAAAAAGGCAACTTGGCAGTAATGCTCTTGCAAGGTAAGAATCACTTTTAAAAATATTATTCTTTTGCCAATCGGTACAGGGTTGTCTGTAAGCTTTACAATGAGAGGGGCTCAAAGTTGACAAATCCATTATTAAACATTTAATTATATATAATTCATCTTTTTGTTCTATAATCAGTGTATCAAATTATACAGGGTGTGGCAAAAGTTTGAAAACTGTCAAATATCTCGAAAACTAATCAACCAATTGCCAAACAAAAAAATACCTCCAAAAAGTTTTCAAAAACTACTAAAAAATACCAAAAAATGCCCCACCCCCACCACCCTGGGGACCGAAGGGGGGGCAACTCGAAAATTTTAAATGGAAACGTACACTTTTTATTGCAGATTCGGATTCTGCATAAAATTATGTGTTCATTTTGTCTGGGTCATTTTTTTAAATTCGCGATAGATGGCGCTGTAATCGCAAAAATAACATTTAAAATCTTAAATGACAACCTACATTTTAATTTGCAGACTCGGATTCTACGCTGAAAATGTGTTTATTTCGTGTGAGTCATTTTTTTTAAATTCGAGGTAGATGGCGCTGTAATCGCAAAAACGGAATTATTCGATATCTATGACGGTAACCTACATTTTTATTGCAGATTCGGATACTACACCAAATTTGAAAACTTTTTGGACGTATTTTTTTGTTTGGCAATTGGTTGATTAGTTTTCGAGATATTTGACCGTTTCCAAACTTTTGCCACACCCTGTATAACTCATTCAACTCCATAGAGCAATGTATAATTGTTTATTTTTAGAATGAAGTATTAAATTTAGTTAATATCAAACTAAATCTTTTTGTGATATTTTAGACAAATTTATTTTCTTAAATTTGTGTACATTTCTAAGATCGGCCTGCTAATAATTATATATCTAGGGCCCCCAAAAGAGTTATAAGATGGCCCTGAATCCGTATAATAATCACGCTTGCTATTTTGTCACCAGATGCGAAAGTTTTTTTTTTATTATTATATTTTGTTGAATTCAATGTGAACTGCTTGAGTATGTTGTTACATTTAGTCAGTTTGTTGGCTTAAGATTTAATTGTCGTCTGGTGATAGAATTGTTTTAAGACCGGTCTTTTTATCTTTGGATAAACTAGCTATTTATCCAGCAGATAGTAATCTGAAAAGACCGGTTCGAAATATACATGTTTAAGTTTGAATGAAACTTGCAAAATATGAAAATGAAATTCGAATTACTTAAATAATATAAATGAATTTATAATATTTTATTGACCATTAGTACACTGTTGAAACAAATAAGTAAAATCAAAAGAGACAATGAATGCTGGCATTTTAAACATAATATTAGCATAAATTTAAATGTAATGGAACTTGGAACTTCATGTCTCTTCTTCCTTGGTTTGCAAATCTGAAACAGAAAGAATATATTTTTTGTGCCTCCGTCCAGAAACACTAGTTTTGCATAACTCAAAATCGGTCAAAAACAACCTGTTTCCGGCCTAAGCTGGCAAATACTAGAGTCATTGGTAAGGTTAGCATTGGTATCAACTAGCTCTCAATGTAGGTTTTATGTGTTTAGTTTTAAGATGTTTTTACCAATTATAGAGCTAAATTATTCATTGTAGAATTTTTAAAAAACTATTAAACCGAAATATTACTCAATGTTGAAGGGAAAATAAAATGTATATTCAAATGACATGGCTTCAGTGTAATCAATTAAAATAGAATTTTTGGTGGCGACGTTTCAATTATTAGTTCGTAACCATTTTCAAGTCTAACTCATTTTAATGTAAGGGAATCAACATAAGTTTAATGAATTAAATTAAAACATAATACCTACCTGGAATCGAAAAAATGACGAAAATGTTTATTGGTAATTTTCATAAAGTCATAAGTGCCATGAAATAATAACACAAATATAACAATTAAAAGTTATTGTTTTTATTATTTGTTATTATAATAAATAACTTTTTCATGTATTCAATAAAATAAATATGTAAATAAAATAGTATGTTATGCATCAAGGGAGGGATACAAGCGATTATTCCCGCGTGTGAGGTTTGCCAACTTCACACAAGGGATAATCGCGCCCTCCCGTGAAACATATTATACTTTTCGTAACAAGTGCACAAAAATTACTGTCTTATCAGGACAAATGTCAAATATGGGTTGCGTAACTAGTTACCTAGGAAACACCGCAAACAGCTAATCTCTCTAGGGAAAGAAACATCGCCCTAGGGAGAGAAACATGGTATCTATAGAAACATAATGTTTCTCTCCCTAGGGGAGAAAATCAGTGTTTCTCTGTCTAAAATTAGGGAATAAGAACGTGTTTCTTGTGCATGTGTTACGAAAAATTAATATCACATTTGTTTTGTTATTTCATAACACTGATGATTTTTAGAAAATTACCAATAAACATTCATTCATTTATCCGGTTTCCCAGGTAGAGTAAAATTATAAATAGTAGTGTCAAAAAATACAGATATCTGTTTTGTGCAATATATTATTTAAATTTTAATGACTTGGTCATAATAAGAGTCGCTCAATTAAAAAAAAAATGTCATTATATGGAGTAATAAGTTAAACTATTTATATGAAAAATTCCTTTAAAAGATATGTGGTTTCGATTATTATTGCACATTACAAGTTTTAAGACGAATTTCTTAAATTATATGCTCAACTATACGTTGTGACAATTTGCGTGGCCGCGGTAGGTTACATGAAATTTGATGTTTTCATATATAATATTTATTTAACCCTTTGCACTCCAGCCTAAAAACTTATAAAGGATACCAATAACTCCAACACTATGTTAGTTACAAGTACATGCATGGAATGTAAAAATATCGCAATTACGGCGACAACGGAGTGCAAAGGCTTAATAAATAAGTATTGACAATTAATTTGTCTGTTATACTAAAAATGTTTTTTAAACAACCTAATTTTGATTAATACACTTGTTTTGTTCTGTACCAGAAATATAATTAAATTAATTCAAAATAATTAATCAAAAGATGATTTAAAAAAAAAATCATACTGATTTCAATCAAGATTTAAATCAGGCCAACCCTATAATTCTAAATCTTAAACTTAAATTCTTATGTGAATGCACTTTCAGTGAGTCAACTAGTGGTAAACAGAAGACGTCAATTGTTGTCAACTTACTTTTGTAAATTTTAGGGGTATATTTGAGGATAGATTGGCTTCTCCCTTCTTCTTCTCCCCTTCCTCCTTTTTCTGCCTTTCCTCCTTTTTCTGCCTTTCCTTCTTTTTCTGCCCTTCCTTCTTTTTTTGCCCTTCCTCCTTTTCCTTTTCTTCCTCCCTTTCCTTCCTCTCTTTTTCTTAATGCTCCTGTGTTTCTTCTTTTGTAGCAGATTTTTCCATTTCATATACTTTGCTCTGCAGTGTTGGCCCATATTTGGCCGAGGTATGAGGAATCTGGTTCGCTTGTTCGTATCTGTCACCACTTGTTTGGATGCCCAGCAAGGTGTTGGGTCTGTATCACTCACCTTAATCTCTCCGTTCTCGTCTCTGCAGTTATCTAGAGCGCAGGTCTGACACCCGTCATGCAGACATACGGAACATACCCCTCTAAAGCATTCGGTACATTGCTTCTGGATGCATTCTATTGTCTAGGAAACCGAATAACAAAATTAGTTTCAAGGGCTGGTAGTACAAGCTCTGTTTTTGCTTGTTTTAAGAGCAGTGTTTTTGGGTGTTTTAGCTATCTCTAACATGTTAAAACCGTGCTCTTAGAACACCCAAAAACAGAGCTTGTGCTACCAGCCAATGTTTTTAAACTTATTAATAAATCCAAATAAATCTATCAATTTATTGATGAAATAACTCGATCAATACAGGCTGTTCCACAATTTAGAGCAACAAATTAAAGGGTATATTTTGTACGACGTGCTGATCATGAAACAAAAAGAATTTTTTTTCAAATCGCTAAACTATTTTCCATGTTTCCTAGTCCAAAATTTTTCGTTGCCACTGCCACTGGGTGGATGATTATGTTAAAGTTATTAAAGGGCCTGACTTACAACGATAAGGTCGTGGGTTCGGGTTTCGCCCGTGGCGACCATAGAAAGGAAATATCGGCATATGACCTTAGTAGTTGGTCCGATATATAAATTTAAAAAAAATAAAATTTTATTATAAATAACTGCTAATAATTGAATTGTGTAATTATTCTTTCGTAGTTGATACCTACTTCATTGTTTGTGTTTAATAGGAAAGCGAATCCAGTGCAGTACTACAAAAAATGTTTTAGGTTAACAAACCCTTAATTTTTCGAATTTAAAAAAATTCTGTTTGTTTCATGATCAGCACGTCGTACAGAATATACCCTTTAATTTTTTGCTCTAAGTTGTGAAACACCCTATATAAATTTGTAAACGTAGACAATATGAGTCTTCTACTATACGTAAAACAGTGTTTTACATTTTAGTTATTATTAAAAAATTCATTTGATTTTGAATGTACAGTAGATATAACCTACAAATGTTTCAGTCAGGTATGTTTACATAAATTTAAATACAGTTTGGTTCGCGTAGGAATAAGTGAAAAGTAGACTAAACCCAAAGTCATGGTTTAAACCATTTTGCGGTTAAAATCTCTAATATAGATTTTCAGTGTAAACGAGGTAATTGTAGGCTATCGTGTGCGTTAAAATGTATCGAACTAACCTCAAGTCCATTTAGTTTCTTCATCAGGGATTGAATATTTGGGGGTAAAGGAACATCCCGGCATGGACAAGCCGACATGTCCTTTTTCTCGCTCAAGGGTGGAGGATCTGTAGGAACAATGACAGTTGGTTCGGGGGCGGGTGACTCCTGTGTAGGCTCTTCAACAGGTGTTGGAGGAGGAAGTTTTGAAGGTTTTGGTTCTTTTTGACTTTCGTCGACCTCTTCGGTTGAATCATTATCTTTAGATTCATTTCGTGTATCATCTGCATCTTCTGGTGTATCAGCTGGTTCTTCTGTTTTATCAGATGCTTCATCTGATGTGTCAGATGCTTCATCTGGTGTGTCAGATGCTTCATCTGATGTGTCAGATGCTTCATCTGGTGTGTCAGACGGTTCACCTGATCTATCAGATTGTTCTTCTGCCGTATCCGATGGTTCATCTGGTTTATCAGATTGTTCTTCTTGTGTATCCGATGGTTCATCAGGATTATCCGATGGTTTATCTGGTGTATCAGATAGTTTACTTAGTTGATCAGGTAGTTTACCTAGTGAATCAGATATTCCATCTAGTAGAGCAAATACTTCTCCTGGTAATTGAAATGCTTCTTTTGGTATATCAGATAGTTGTTCTGGTATATCAGATGGGTCATCTTGTCTATCAGATGCTTGATCTGGTGTATCATGTGAATCATATATACCAGGTAGTCTTGGTAAACGAGCAGGAAAAGTAGGTAGGTTGCTTCCAGTAGCACTTGTTGGTGATGTTTCGTCGATATCAAATGGCGTTTTGTCGTTTAAATCTGTAGGATTATCGTTGTCGTCTTTATCTGGATTTGAAGGATCTTGTACAGGATCGGAATCTCCTGTCGGATTTTTCTTATTTTTGCCGCCATATAGAAGAGCAATAAGTCGTAGAACATACTTGTTCACTTCAGTCCTCTTTCTTAATTTCTTCTTTACGTTTTGATAAACTGAACTCCAGACTCTACGTTTGACAGTAGGATATTGTATACTTCGTGCGATAATTGCAATTGCTTTCTTAGTAGTGAAATGCACATCATCAATCCAACCAATTTTCAGTAGATCTATTATAGCAAAAACAACTTTAGAGTATTTAGGTTCATCCGTTCTATAATCAATCATAGTAGAAAGATTGTTTAGAAAATCTGCAACTTCTCTTGCTTCTTCATCCGTGTCAGCATTCCAAAAAATCAAATCTAACATATATCTAACGTCTCTATTGTCTTTGATGACGATGATGTTTTTCAGCGACGTTATGATTTGTAAAAGTTTTTTGAATGTAGCTTTTTTGGAAACATATTGCAGTAATATCACCAAATCATCAAAAGTCTGAACTGATCGATGAAGGGCGAAAAGAAGGCTGGATTCGGCATCATTTTTAACAAGATGTGTAATTGTTGCTAGAGTAACATCCACCATGTAGCTAGTGCCTTTAAGAGATTTTAAAATTGCAATATCCGCTTTCACAACACCCATTCCTTTAAGTTTACCCTTGTCATTATAAGTCAGATCAAGGACATTTAAATGATTTATTAAGACATTTCTAGTTTTGCCATTGTAACCATTGATAAAAGCAATTTGGCCTACTAGTTTCACTACTTCTAATGCTGATCGTTTCAGCAATTTCTTTATTAATTTTATAATAGGTAAGAAAGATGAATCATCATGAACACCTTTTAACATTACTTTAATTAATTTCATTACATGATTAGTAATACTTCTTCTCTTCTTTTTGCCTTGCACCTTCGTTCGTTTATGCAATCTCTTGTTCGGTCGCTTTCTTGATCGCCTTGGTCGCCATCTCATTCGCGGGTACATTCCCTTTTTCCTTCTCCTTTTCCTTCTCCTTCTCTTTTGTTTTCTCCAAGATTTTATCGTTCTCTTTTGTATTTTCTTTTTCCTTCGTTTTTTCCTTGGTTTTCCCGTTTGATGTGAGGCGATATCTGGAGGAGGCTTACTACCAACTATAGATATGAGTGACTCAAATATAATAACACCAGATTTTCGTTTTATTGCCTCGTTGTTTAAATCTAGCAGCAGATGTATTTTTGGAATAACTTTATTCTCAGGTGCAAGTAAATCACAAATTTGATTAATCATGTCCTCTATTAATTTGGCTCCGAGTTCTAATTTGTTACTTTGGTAAAATGTTCTTATTATTTTTTCAATCAGGAGCTTCCCACCCCGTTTCATCAAATTCTTTTCGTAGACGATGGTATAGTTGTATATTTGTACTTGAGCTTCAACATGTGACAGTTTCATTTTTTGGCATTGACATGGTTGCTTTACTTCCACCACGTTTGGTTTACCATCTGTCATGAAGGTTGGGTCTATTTTCTTCACTCGTAAGCCAGCGTCGACGCATTGGAAACAGGCCATTGTCTCTTCTGGGCTGCATGATCCACGTCTTGCTCCTGTTAAACACAAATTTATCTTTAGTATTATTCACGATTTTTGGCGCCCATTTTTAATTCGAACTGCAATGAATTGTGCTTATAACTCCAAACATAATAGAATCTTATATATTTAACAGCTTGAAGAGCTCAATATGTAGTACTACATTTTTTTTATTTGAGGATGTTATAATGGGTGTTTCGGTAACTATGACCATTAACACCCAGGTACATTGGTTTTGTTACATTTTTTACTATAAATGGTTACATTTTATTTGATTGGTGCTAGATATTATTGTATTGTACTAAATTTTACCACCAGATGTCATATTAGAATGTAGATAAATAATAATAACGTTCCATCATTCCGTTTTGGAACATAGGGTTGCAATTTCTACTTTGCCGTACTACCAGTTTCTTTAGTCAAATTATTTACGGCGTATAAGTATCTAACTTATAGCACTCGAATGTCATAAATACATGTAACTGTATTTTTATATTTAACGACAAATCACACATTGTCGGCAGGCGGATTCGAACTGACGAATCTTGGGTCGAGGACGTCACAGTATGTGAAGAGATGTGCATTAACACTCTCGGCCATCGCGCCTGCAGAATGTAGATTCCAATTACGAATAGTTAATTATAAATTCGACATTTTTTGAACACCAGAAATTAAACGGACTCATTTATTGTGTAAGGGATTGACTAACGTCATCAATCCTGAAAAAGAACTTAGTAAAATCTTAAAAAAACTAGTGCAAATTAAAAGAAAAATAAGCAACGAAACACAAATCTTGAGTAGACAACTGTGTAGTTAGCGTTACACCAAATAAATTCAAAGATCCCGAGTTCGAATCCCACTTTAAAAATATATGAACTACTATACTACGGCTCAGTGAGTTCGGCCCTGTACTGTAATTGAGATTAAGTTTCTGTTGTACAGGGTAGCATAAATATTCAAATAAAATAAATAATTATGTTTGCTACCGATCACTTACTTTTTTTCAAATAAAATTTAATATAGTTTCTGTTATTGAGGTTGGCAATACTGTTTTCCTATAATTATCATTGATCTGTCAATTTATTCGTTATTGAACATTTGTTTAAAATCTTTAATAATTTTGGGAATTTAAAAAAGGCCTATTTTTAAAGACTCTAAATCTACAATAGTTTACATTACTAATGCAATACAATTTAAAATTGGATACAGATATACTATATAAACGCAGCAGCACCCTAAATCATTCATTAAGTTTTTTTTATGACGTCGATTATTCCCTTAAACATTTCTATTATATTATAATATTGTGAACAACAGGAACAGAGCGACACTCCCTTCCTTTCTAATCTTTTTGGCTCATTTTCAGTTCTAACTGCAATTGTGTAAAATTTACTTTCAAACAAGCGCAGGCGATTCTTCCTTCATTTCCTTATTGATTCGTAGTTAGAGAAGTGGGCATAAGTGATAGATTTATGAAATAGGTGTACAGGAGCGAATGGATGAATGTGATTAAAGGTTTATTGTGTGATGATGGATTTCAGTTATGAGGAATGAAAGAGCTTGTTGACGTGGACTGTTTTTTTTTCATGAATCTGTTAGTTCTGAAAATGTTTCAGGGGTTTGTGTTACTTAATTTTATGGAATATAGTGTGATGTTATGTATGTATGATAATGTGATGATTCCGTTGCTCGTTAATGATGGCACGCAGAATTTAAAAATTATTAATTGTTGTATATTTTACGTTTTAAACTCAATGGAATGTAAGTTCGAATTTAATTTTATAGTTCGTCAATTCTCAAAGAAACGAACTTAAGTTGTCGGTACGGTACTGTGTAATTTTTTTCGAAAATAGTTAAATTTTAAACAGAAGCCTACTTTGGTTTATGTAGATATATGTATTTATCTTTGTCTTGTAATTTACTCGGTTATTCGGACGCTCGTTAAATCGCTTTTTTGTCTCTCAAACTCTTGCCGTTTTCAACCAATTCCAAACAATTTCTTTTTAGAACAAATTCGACTATTAGATTTTCACAACTTTCGCCATCTTTTGGCAAAAAAATGGTATTATTCAGTTAATTAACGTGCTTTAGATTTGTATACTTCCATCACAGATTTATATAATATATTAATATATTTTTTTAATATGTTTATTATGAGAAATAAGTGATAAAATATAATAAAAGAATTGAATTAAAGTGCAAACAATAAATTAAAATCTTTTCAAAAGGATTTCGAAATCAGATTTAACTTTTATGTATCAATTTCAGTAAAAATAAAAATTCTAAACTGTTAATATCTCGGTTTATGATCTATTTAATCTTTTGAAAGTTAAAATATTTTTTCTACGATTGCCATGAAAAGTTGATAATTACGCTCTCATTTGTCATCGTAAAGTTGACGTTTTCTGTGGAACAATCGAAAAACATCTTTTTTGCGCATCTCCAATGACAACGCGCGAAAAAGATGTTAAATACACGCGTTTCCAATGGCAACGCGCGAAAAAGATATTAAATGCGCGCTTATTTCAATAGTTACCAGGGATACAAACAAAACAGAAACTTGTAATGTTCACAGTTGACAGAACGAATTTATTTTCAGTACGTATACGTTTTTAAATAATTTGAAGATGCAATCGTAGCAAAAATGATGTGTGTATCACGAGCGTAAAGTGTCTTTGTTCCTCTTACACTATTGCAGCTCTCGCCTTCGGCTCGCGCTGCAATTACCGTGCTCGAGTAACAAAGTATTACTTTACGCTCTTAATACACAAATAACTATTTTTAATTATGTGTATAGTGTATGTATATAATAAATAAATGTAAGAATATACTCACCAGCGCAAAAATCTCCAGCCGTAGATATAGTAAAGAGAGAGACCAATGGCACCAGCAACACGAGGTATGTCATGGCTACCGACGATCTGCGTGAGGAAAGTGATACACGTACATTTTATGGAACAAATTAATAAGAAGAGCAAATCAATGCAATTATTGCTATAATTAAATTCAATTTGGTATTGTAATTTAACTTTTTAATGGAAATCAAACTTTTATTATAAAAGAACAAATTATGTTTGGGTTTATCATGCAGAAATTAATTAATATTTAGTAATAATAATTTGTTTTTTACCTTTTAATAAATACAAGTTTCTGTTTTTATTTTGTTAGGTGTAACGAATGTTGTGTTTTATTGCATTTGAAGAGGTGGTTTTTAATTAATTGATAACATTTTTTGTATTGTTGAAACAATTTTCCACAAAGTCAATGAGTTTTGGTTTATTCTGCGCGTGTTTGAAAAATCATTGCGCTATAATTTTTGATTGAAATATTTATTTACTTTTATTATTCGTCTAATAAACAAAAATAGCATATCAAAAAATTACACTTAATTTAAATATCATAATTTGAACTATGATTTCGATGCGTTATTTTTTTGTTTGTTTGATAGTTATTTTCGCAACTTTATTAGAAGACTGAAATATCGACTTTTAATATTATTTGAAATTTAAATAATCGATAAAATTCGTTTATGCAAAAGAAAAATGTCGCTCAAGTAAAGTCTCGCGACTATCAAAAAATAGCGAAGGAAAGTAATTCCATTTAAATTTTATCTAAATTTCTAATTTATTTCTGAAAATTATTCTTTCTAATAGGGAAGTGAAAAATGTTATATACCTTGTGAAGAAAGTGTCATTTTCCTTCGCTTTCGGCTCGGGAAATAAAACCAAACCTTAAAGAAGAAATGTATCAATTTCATCTCTTTATACAAATAACTTAATAATTTAATTAGAAATATTCAAATAAATCGTACTGATAATTCTTTATTTTAATGTAGACGTTTCGAGTCTCATACGGACCATTTAAAAAAAACCAGACGAAATAAAACAATCAAAAATAAAAACTAAATGTTATAATGTGCAAAGAAAAAAAAATTAATTTTTTTATTGTATAACATCTTTGAGGGCCGTGATTTGACGGGATTTTAACCGCATTTAACGCGCATAAATATATCACTTACCGAGATCTGCTTCGTCAGAATGCCACACTCAATAATAGGTAATAGGCGTGATGATATTTTTATTTTTTATTTAAATTAGGTACAATTGCAACGTACACTTCGAAAGAAATTACCCAAATAAATTTCATTTATTTTATTTCTAATATGTATATAACAATAGATAACATTAGTCTACATATATAATATATATTATTAGTTTGATTAGTATACGATAAATAATTAAACTCTTAACTAGCGTGATTGTGTGTCTGCTTCCATCTCTTCTTCACACGTCTTCCTCGCTTCTTCTTCTTTCTTCTGTTTCCTCTTCTTCTTCACACTTCTTCCTCGCTTCCTCTTCTTTCTTCTGTTTCCTCTTCTTCTTATTTGCGTCCAATGCCTTCTTTAACCGCTTGTATTTTGCGTAGCAGTATCGAGTCATATTTTCTCGAAAATTATACCTTATTCGTTTGTTGATTTTTGTCTTCGTCCAACAAGGTACAGGATCGTTTTCAGTTACAACGATTTCTCCTCTGTCGTCTTTGCAGTTGTCTAGTGCGCATCTTATACAGTCCGAATGCAGGCACACGCCACATACTCCTCGAAAGCAGTCGAAACATTGTTTCTGGATGCATTTTATCGCCTAGAAAACAAATTAACAAGATAAGTTAATAAGAGAACAAATATGAATAAAGCTGGATCATATATCTATTAGTAATATATTGCTGACACTGGGTCCAAAAGCGAAAAGGGAAAGAGAGTGAGATATATGCTATTTTATCTTTTTTTCATACTTTCTTCAAAATGCGCATGCCCGTAATACTGGAGTACTAGCTGTTTATTAGCGTTTCCTAGATAACTCGTTACGCAACCCATATTTGACATTTGTCCCGATAAGACGGTAATTTTTGTGCACTTGTTACGAAAAGTATAATATGCTTAACGGAAAGGCCCGATTATCCCTTGTGTGAAGTTAGCAAACCTCGACTTCTGCTCGAACCTTCGGCCCTCGCTTACGTCTCGGTTTGTCAACTTCACACGCGGAAATAATCGCTTGTTTCCCTCCCTTGATGCATAACATACTATTTTGACACTCAGTTGTTCGTTTCTACGCAACAACTATTCGAAGTTTTACCGATAAATTATTGACTTTCAGTGAATCTATGATAAATTATGAAGATTTTATAACATAATTTGCAGTTTTACCAAGAGGTAGTCGATCTGGATTAAAACTTAACGGTATGTCGCATTAAATTGGGTAGCACGAACCCTTGCAATATTTATTAGAGTCATCCTGCAATCAATATTTGTCTGACACGCCACATTTAAACTCCCTTTCAAAAAAGCACTTCCCATTTTTCGTTCATGCAACAAACCTTCAATCACATCCATCCATTTATTCCTAGTTCGTCTACACAATCGCTCATCCTCAATTTCATCATTTCAAAACTACATCCAAAACTTTTCAACGAACCTGTCTTCGATCTAATGTCTTCAACATTTGTTGAATCACAGGCGATAAGGGGATATCTTCACAAGGACAAACTTTCGTCCTCTTGATTAGGAAGTCTGAAGTCATATTTGTGTAGGTCTTCTTCGTCGTGGTATTGAATGGTTCCGGCGGGGGTCGAGTATCAGTTGGAAGAGAAGGAGGATTCTCATTTGTTGCATTTAGTTTTAATTGTTTTGGTTTTCCTAAATAGGGCATTGTATGCATATTGCCATATCCAAATAAAAAAATTACCAAACGTATAAGTGCTAGACATACATCTTGTCTATACTTGTCTCTTATTTCAAATATAATTGAATTACAAATTATTGTTGCAACAGTGTCTGGATCGGTTTTGATAACAGCAACTGCTTTTTTAAAAGCGGGCGTTATATCATTAATACTTCCTTTTAATTTCAATATGTTTATTATACCTTTAACAATTTTATTGTAAGCTGCATGAGACTTACTTGTTATAAGCATGTAAATAATACTTTCAAGAAGATGTTTAATTTCATCTGCTGAATCTCCTTTGCACAATCTCCAAGAAATCAAATCAAAAATATACCTTATATGTTTATCATCTTTTACAAAAATTATATTCTTCATAGCTTTAGAGATATCATCATACATTTTATCAGAAATATGTTTAGTAATAAATCGTAACATTAATACTAAATCTTTCACAGTGGAAACTGCACGAACAAGAGCGAAAATTAATTTAGAATCTGCACCATTTGCAATAAGATCTGTGATTGATTCGAGAACTAGAGACTTACTGACATTACTGTTGGTTTTATAAGAACTAAAAATGAGTTTTGCGGCTTTAAGAACACCTAGTCCATCATTATTACCATGGCTATCATATTTCAGGTCTAGTTTATCTAAAAATGTAACCAAAGAATCTTTAGTTTTTTCATCGTAACCAGTAATATTAGCAATTTGTATTACTAATTGAACTACTTCACTTGCTGATTGTTTAACTAAATGTGCCATTGATCCAAAAAGAGTTGAAAAATTTGTATCATTTGGTTTTTCTATTAAAAGTGTTTCAATTAAACTCAATACAGCTTTAGTAATATCTGTATTTTTGTGTTTTTGTCTCGTTCTCTTCTTAGAATCTTTACCGGCTATGGATACCAGTAACTGAAATATTCTTTTTTCAACTTTTTGTTTGGCTGCCTTGTTGTTTAAATCTAGTAGCACTTTTATTTTTAAGTGTGCGTAATGTTTAGGGGAAATTAATTTTAAAGTTAATTTATTAATCACGTCTGATGTTTCGCTAGCTTCAAATTGTAATCCAATATTTTGGTAAATGATTCTTATAACTTTTTCAATTAAGTTGATGCCTCCATCTTTATTCCAACCCCTCTCAAGGAGGATGGTTGCATTGTACATATCTGTTAGAGCTTTTTTATGCGCATTTTTCAAATCATTGCATTTACAGTCTTGTGTTTTTGTTATGATCTTTGATTTGCCGGTGGTAAAAAAAGCTGGAATTTTTGTTTTGATACCTAAGCCGGCTTCCACGCATTGGTAACATGCAATTGTTTGTTCCACGGTACAGGATCCATGTCTTGCACCTGTTGAATACAAATTTGATTGAAACTTTTTACTCTTTTTAATGGGGTAGGTGATATTTATTTATTTATTTATGTTACGCTGTACAACAGGAACTTAATCTCAATTACAGTACAGGGTCCGCACTCACCGAGTCGCAGTGTGGTAGTTTTTATATAATTTTTAGCTTGAGTGAGATTCGAACTCGGGATCTCCGGATTCGAATTCCGTGTCGCTATCCACACCACCGTATTGAGTTGGGCTGTGGATCTTAAGAACCCTTGTTCGATCCCCACAGCCAACAAACAATTTTTACCAATTTAAATCTACCCCTGTGGCTCCTCCTCCACTAACATCTTTGAGGGCCGTGATTTGATGGCTGGTAACCGTACTTCATGCGAAATATATCACTTATCGAGATCTACTACGGCAGAGTGCCACACCTAGTAATAGGTAAAAGGCGTGATGATATATTTATTTATATTTTATTTACTTTTAATTGAAATATCCAATTGAATTCATTAATTCCTGATACGTGTTCGCGAAATAACCAATCAAGACAATATACTCAAGATTTTTAATTCAATATGGCAAAATTAAGATGGTAGTTTAGCTATCTTAAATCATGTAAGGCTACGGTTATCTCAACAATTCAAGTGGCTTCAAATAATTTAAGGTTAGAAATATCCTATCACTTTATATCTCAATGGATAGTAAAATATCAATTTATGTAACCAGAAAGAGAGAATAAATATAGCTCATTTTGTTTCTAGAAATATAACTTCCAAAATTGTATGTTTCTTAATAAATATATAGGTCTCTATTGTATTTGCCAACCGTTCCAAGTATTATAATAGAAATCCTAAATTATTTTTACTTTTTGTGTTAGTGTCGTTACAATTTTCATACCGAATCTTCCCTCGAGTATTAATTCATATCCGGATATTTTTATCGTGTATTGCAACAACGTAATCTGCACGAGTGTAACACGAGAATTGGAAAGAGATTTATTTAATTTATGCAGATTTAAACATCGAAATAAACGTAGTCTAAAATTTTGTACACTTCATTAAATAAATTCAAAATAAAAATAATCGTATTGCCAGTATAAATAAATGCGCACTATTTTGCTCGTGACTTTTGTTTGTGAGTGTACATGGGCGGAAACCAGTATAACTGAAGCGCGTTGTATGCACCACGAGTATTTGTATAAAATAGAAGCTTTGTTTTCCTATAAGCATTGCAATAAATATATTTATAATTGTTAATCTTTTATAGTTTTGTAGAAGAAAATTAATCGCTGTTGTTTTGTGTAATTATAAATGTACTTACCAAAACAAATATGTTTAGCCGTTATCACTGTAATGAGAGAGACTAGTGTTACTAGCAACACAAGGGATTGCATGATTGCAAATTATTGAAATGCAATTACTGTTATAATTATGTTGATTTACTTAAATTTTGTAATTTAAGTTTTAAATTTTATTATGAAAGTGTATGTGTACTTTTTTTTTTAATTAATTGATAACATATGATTTGCTTTCAATGTTAATAAATTGAAAATATAATTATTAAAAATTCGAATTTCATTTTCATAAAATTATACATTCCTTTAATAGCACAAAACTTGTATACTCGCTATTTAGAAATAAAAATAAAATAAAAGCAAGACTTAATATTAATTATGTTTTAATTAATTTTATTTCTAAACTACATTGCTTGCCAGGAACTGACCCTTATGTTTAAATGCCCAAAAATTATGCCATTATCGTTAATTAGCTATTATTAAAATTCTATTTTTTAAAGAAAATCGTTCGATCTAAATAACAGCCAATAGAAACATATTATTACTTGACCTAAACTAAGCAAAATTATTAAGTGGATTTTTTACGTTTTAAAAATATCAGTTTGATATTTAAAAATTGTTTTTTTATTGTTAATTTTATTTACTTGATACAAGTTGCCATGGATATATTATTCTATTATAACTTGATTATTTTAAGCAAAATATAAAACCGAAATTATTTTTTTTCTACGATTGCTTTGAAAAGTTGACAATTACGCTCACATTTATCATCGTAAAGTTGACGTTTTTTTGTGGAACAATCGAAAAATATCTTTTTTGCACGTCTCCAATGGCAACGCGCGAAAAAAAAAAAACGTTAAATGCGTGCTTTTCCATAACAACGCGCGAAAAAGATATTAAATACGCGTTTATTTCAATAGTTATCAGGGATACAAACAAAACAGAAACTTGTCATATTGACAGTTGACAGAAGGAATTTATTTTCAGTACGTATACGTTTTTGAATAATTTTAAGATGCAAACGTAGAAAAAAAAATTGTGTGTAGCGTAAATTGTCTTTGTTTCTCTTACACTAGTACAGTTCTCGAGTAACAAAGAATGACTTTACGGTCTTAATACACAAATAACTGTTTTTAATTGACAATCGGCCAGTAATAAATAACTGATAAAGGCGTTATATATAAAATAAAAATAATGTTACTGGCTAACTCATAGGATGAGTATATGAATAAGGGTGAGTTCCTGTAAATTGTGCATGTTGTCATGATGCTTGGGACAGTGTTGTTTGACGGTGTGGGTGGAATGATCATTTCAGTCAGCTGTATCGCAGTTCCAGCTTCAACTCGTCTGGACGCAGCAGCACGTGCGACACGGCGGACGACATGTACTCGGACGTCTCCCTCGAGGAGGATGTCCTGGAGCTCA
This sequence comes from Pterostichus niger, assembly GCA_947425015.1. Lineage (NCBI taxonomy): Eukaryota > Metazoa > Arthropoda > Insecta > Coleoptera > Carabidae > Pterostichus > Pterostichus niger. The sequence continues at coordinate 3,819,223 of OX380336.1, read as the reverse complement.
ACCATCGGGTGAGTCAACCTTTACTATCTTTACAAGACCTAGAAGAACTCTTGAAACATACTTAACATGGTCTTTATCTAACTTGATATAGAAAATCTTTGAATTTGAATGAATGCGTTTTTGGGCGAATTAATGACTTTAGATAAAAATGTTATATACATAAAATGATCAGGAATACGGTCCTAATTTATCAGTAAAAACAAACTATATATTCAACCGGTGGTTCTCAAACGGTAGAACAATATTTTAAATTTTTAAATTTAATTTATTAGTCTTTTAAATAAAGAATTTTGCTCTGATTTCAAAGGTGTAAAAAATAACAAAACAAATGTACAAATTAAAAGTTATTGTTTATATCTGTCATTATTATAATAAATAACTTTTCATGTGTTAAATAAATTAAACTCTTAATTATTTTGTTTAATTTATATTTCGGACCAACTACTCACGTCATATGCCGATATGTCCTTTGTATGGTTGCCACGGGCGGGATCCGAACCCACGAACTTATGGTCGGCAGTCAGACCCTCAACCCGCGCTGCCATCACGCAGAACAAACCCTTATTTAATATCACATTTGTTTTGTTATTTGGCACTGATGATTTTAAGAAAATTATTATTAAATATTTCCCTCATTTTTCCGCTTCCAGGTAAAGTAAAATTATAAATATTAATGTAAAAAACATGTAGACATTTTTCCTCTACAATAAACTATTTAACTTGTTCATGTAAAATAATTAGGGAAACCAATAATTGAGCAATTCAAAAATAGCATTCAAGACGCTATGGTGCGTCCTGCGATTCACTATCCTGTATATACAGGGTGTTTCACAACTTAGAGCAAAAATTTAAAGGGTATATTCTGTACGACGTGCTGATCATGAAACAAAAAGATTATTTTTTTAAATCGCAAAACTATTTTCCATGTTTCCCAGTCCAAAATTTTTCGTTGCCACTGCCACTGGGTGTATGATTATGTTAAAGTTATTAATTAAATAAAATTCTATTATAAATAACTGCTAATAATTGAATTGTGTAATTATTCTTTCGTAGTTGATACCTACTTCATTGTTTGTGTTTAATAGGAAAGCGAATCCAGTGCAGTACTACAAAAAATGTTTTAGGTTAACAACCCTTAATTTTTCGAATTTAAAAAAAATCTTTTTGTTTCATGATCAGCACGTCGTACAGAATATACCCTTTAATTTTTTGCTCTAAGTTGTGAAAAACCCTGTATATATGAAACAAGGAAATTATTTTAGAATTAAATTGTGAATTGTTTAAAATTTGTATATGGGTTCAAAAATAATTAAATAAATCACATTCTGTATGACACCACGATATATAAGGATATAGGCCATTCGTACATAGCGTGCATCAACAGCATAAAATAAACAGACATTTCTATCGATTGCTCCAAATTAACAAAATCTAAGAATGAATACAACACAGCTTGTAGCCAAGACCTACTTCCCTAATTTACATTCAATTTGAGACGAGATACAACTCATGTTGTGCTCGAAATTATACTTTTGTAAAGCAATATACGAATGTTTGGAGAAAATTAATTGCGGGATAAATATGATGAATGAAGACAAGCGTATGATTCTTGATTTTAGATTCATTGGTTAGATGTTTCGAGTGTTTACCTGCAATTGTGTGGAGATCACCTTCAGAAACAAGCTCAGTGTACAGGAGCGAATGGATGAATGTTTGTTGTGTGTTGATGGATTTTGGTTGTGAGAAAAGAAAGAGTTTGTATGGAGGAAGTGTTAATGTGATCGAATCGAGTATCGTGTGTCAGGATGAGAATGTTGACGGGTTCGTGCTACCCCATTTAATGGGATATAGCGTGATGTTATGTATGTATGTTAGAGGTTTAAAAAATTGAAAAAGAACAAACAAAAATTTTCGTGAAGGCAGAATAATGTAACTACTTAATAAAAAGTAATGTTACACTTTTATCATTCTCTCACACAACATAAAAATACGAAAACTCTAAATCAGCGATTCTTAATCATTTTGTCAACGCCGAGAACTCCAAATTTTTACGGTCGTCTAGTTTCTACAGTAATTATGAAAATTGATTTATACAATCAAATTTGTAAGCAATTAACTTAATTATTGAATTTTGAGTTACATTTTTTCCCATAAAAATAATTGGAAATGATACAATGAAACACATTTTCAAGGTTAACGTACAAGCCAACCGAGCATAATTATTAACAAAAATTCTAAACAATTTAATATGGCATAAGTGGGTGTTTTAATCACCAATACTAATGTTACAGATTTCTGCGTTAAATAAAAGAAAATCGTCTTTTTTATTTTGCCCATATGTTACCATGAAACTTATAAAATACGCTTCGTTGTAACACACATACGTTGCTTAGCAACAATAAATAGAAAACAAAAATAAATGTTATCAGAATTTTTGTTTTGCTTTGTTTTAAAATGTTTATATGATTAAGTTTTAAATTTTAATGTGTAAAAAAAAACGGATTGTGAACTGCGATGCCTGTCGTACCTTCAAATATTAATGACGTAATGTTTATTTATTTAATTTATTAGATAATTAAGTGGGTGAATATTATAGTTTACGTTTAAAATATAACAGCCCGATTTACAAAAAAGGTTTAACTAATCCTCAATTTTCAAATAAGCTAAAATTGTGAAAATAAATGGAAATAAAATTATATTAAAGTTTATTTAAATTTCTATAGTTTTATGTAACTGAATTTAAATTCAGGATTAGCTATAAAACCTTTTGGAAATCGGTCTGTTACGTTTAAGGCGTAAGTTGAATTTTAAGTTTATAAACTAACTGTAGTATTGGGCATACATTTAAAAAAAGCTTTCTTGTAGGCAAAGCTGTTCAAAATTTTATTTTGTTAGTTTTAAAGATAAAAAGAAAATTAGGAATATGTTTCTGCAACTCATCTAACATACGAGTACATCGGGTTACATAATCAACCTTCATACCGCACTGAAAATATTAAATAATTCAACGTAATGAATGTGTAATACAGGAAGTTAATTAAATAACGGACAATAGAAATTTAATCTTTGATTCAAATTAACTCTGCCTAAGTCTGAGGCAGAATGCTACACCCAGTAATGGGCAAAAAGGCGTGATGATATATTTATTTATTTATCAAATGAAATGAAATAATTTAAATTGTCATTTATTTCAATAAACAAATATTTATGTAGATAAACCGCCAGATCCTCGGGCTCTTTGATCGAATGAAAATTTATTTTTCTTCATATTTTATTTATTTATTTATTTATTTATTGAATAAGCACTCAACAGGACAATGTCCCAATTATAGAGGGCATATAAAAAATTACAAAAATTATTGATTAACAATAAATGCGATATACCAAAAAAAGAAACAAATTAATATGTATTTACAATTAGAAAAATTAAATATATTATGCATATCCGAAAAAGCCAAATAGTTTGTTTTTAAATGATTGTAAAGAATAATTGAATATATCAATATTAAGTTATCTAAAATTTATGCACAGTTTTCACATTTCAAATGACAACTAATAGAAACAAAATTTGTCAATATTTTACGGTTTTCCAACGTTACCTAGGTTATTCATTATTATTCGTGAAATTTGACATACAGGGTGGTCCATCGGATTATATTTTTTTACTCGATTATTTTAAATATTACAGAAATTTTTTTCGAACAAAGTTAATGCGTATTTTATTTTAAAATGCCTACCGGATGTCCCATTTTTCGCAATGATAAGCAACTTTATTTTCTAAAATGTTTCAATATTTCTATTAATAAATAATCACACACAGAAAGTATGGCATGAATTCACTCAAACAATTTGATTAGTTAATGACAGATCTTTAATAATTATTACTTGCTTATCTCATTTAGTTTATCAAACCCTGGACCTATGTGGTATAGGTTTAGACGAAATTACATTTTACGAGTTTTAGATTTCATTTTCCGTTTGTTGCACTTTAGTTATTTTGATTTGGTTCTAATTCCATTATTGTTCTGTTAAATATTGGAATTAATACAGCTTCTAATTTTTAACTCGGCTGGAATAATAAATAAAAATCGAATGGTTCACAGCAATATCTTATATAACTTTGATTTGCTTTTATTTTTTAACCAAATTTTGTGCAACAATACTTCAGCAATGTACTTTAATATAAATAAAGTTGCATTTTACCAACCTGTAAAACATTATAACTAGTAATATTAGCAAGCTTTGATTAAAATGATAGCATTACTCGTATATACGATTTCATTGATAAACAGCTTTAAACAATTTCGTGTATATTTATACGGATTACGCCCCTGCATTCCACAACTATACAAATAAATTAGCTAGTTATTCAACGATTCATTTGTTTACATGGCAACTGCGATGGTAGGAGATGTCTATAGGCATTCAGCGGGAGCTGTTAATCGTAAACAATTAGGCGGGGCTTCCGGTTGCCATAGACACCAGTGTCTGGTTAACATACGTGAGTCTTGTACGCTTACGCCTTGGTTTTATGTGGGTATGAATTATTTAGTAATCACTTTCGTTCTTGGAAATTATTTCAATATTTACTGAATTTACTATTGTGTTATGTCCATAATTATGTTTTTATTGATATTGAATTATTGTTTTCTATTCGTAGAAAATTGTTTTTATAAAGAATTCGATCTTTTAAACTACTTATTTCATGTTTGACACTTGACAAAATATTCTTTAAAATTACTTTTGTTACTTTCCTTTCAATAACATCTTTAGAGGCCATTATTTGATGGCTGGTTTCATTTGTGAAACTGTATTATACAGGGTGTTTCAGGACTAGTGTAACAAACTTTAACAGCTTATTCCTAAGGTCATTCTGAGCCAAAAATGTCATATGAACATAGGTTCTATTCCTTCTAATTACCAAAATACAAGAGGATGAAGTTCTATAAATAACACGAAATTTTCAAATTTTTGTAATCAAGATACTTTCGGCAGACAAGAGTTTTATTGAAAAGTCATACCTTATTTGTCTTAATTAATTTTATTTATTAATATTAACATGCATACGAGTTCAAGGCGCTCATTTTGAACACTTGCTGTAATTTTTTAAAAATTTGTTATTTCATATCGTGTTAACCTATTCCATGTTTGGTTATGTTGTTCTGTGTCTATTTAATTGTGTCATTTTATGTTTTGTTCTCTAAATCGTATTCGTTAATATTAATGAATAAAATTAATTAAGACAAATAGGGTATGACTTTTCAATAAAACTCTTGTTTTCCGAAAGTTCAAAAATTTGAAAATTTCGTGTTATTTATAGAACTTCAACCTCTTGTATTTTGGTAACTAGAAGGAATAGGACATTTTTGGCTCAAAATGACCTGAGGAATAAGCTGTTAAAGTTTGTTACACTAGTCCTGAAACATCCTGTATGTAAAATTTAGTAAAATAACATAATAATGTATTTATTAATTTAATTTATGGCGTTAGGTGACTTTAGGAAGCGTGATTTGACGGCTGGTAACTGCAATTCACGCGAAGAAATATATCACTTACCGAGATCTGTTTCGACAGAGTGCCGGCACCCAGTAATGGTGATAATTAAAATACTTTAAAAAAAACTTGCATTACTTACTCTAATTCCAGAAGTTTATTTTTTTGTTCATTTAACTTTCTTTTCAAAGTTATTTCTAACTAATTGATGTACTACTGTTAATTGCAATTTTAATCAAAAGTTTTAAGTTTCTTCCATTAATTGATAATTTATTATAAATATTAATTATAATTACTAATTGATTAGCTATGCACGCAATATAAGTATAATTGATTACAAAATAATAATTGCTTCTAAATTAGAAATTAAATTAGTTAATTTTTGCTTCATTCATATTTTAATTCTACACCCAGTATTTCAATTAATAAGTTACTAAAAAAATTGTTAGGAAACCCTACGCAATCATAAAACATATGTACCTTCATAGAACACACCTTATTCAAATACAAAAATATTGCACTAACTCAAAATCTTGCCTAACAATCTACGACAAAACAACCCACCTATAGCTAGTTACAAATTGCATCTATTTTATCCGAGTCGTACTACGGACGAAACGCTGGTCTCTATGACATTCGTATCTGACAGTTGTATACACATGTTGAGTCAGTGACGTCATTAGAACACATTGCAGCTCTTACCCATACGTTCATGCGTAAGTTGAGGTATGTAAGTGATAGGAGAGGTCTTCGACGGAAGACAACCGTTTTCATTGTTGTATTGAACAGCCAGTAGAGAAATTGTTACCGATTTGAGGTTATGTGTGTTTTGCCGGTATTGTGAATTATGTGTGATTAATATATGATAAAAAAGTGATTAATTAATTGGGTGTAGATGATTAATGAAAGTTGATAATTAATGCGGAAATAATGTGATATGTTGCACATTCTTTTTTTTTTATTATTTATTAAAATTATAATCCAATTCTCAGTGAATTTATTTGTTAAAATAATTTATGCAAGTTATAAACAATTTAATGACAAGAAATTGATAAGGCATAGACAAAATAATAATAAATATGTTGTGTTTATCAAAAATGTTCAATATAATTAACCATATCAATGAATTTTTAATTTATTGTCAAATACGTAAGGAATAATAGTGATAAAAAACTGGCAACAACTTCAGTGAATGAATCAAAGACAATTGCATACCAAAGCCTGCTTCCTGGACAAGAGTTTATAACAAGAATCTTAATTTAAACCTGTGACCCAAATAGAAAATTCGCCAAAGAAAAATTATAAACACGTCATATTCTACCACCTATCGGGAACTGAGTCAAACAGTAAACTAAATCATTTCTACAAATAGATCAACTCATTTTATATAAAGATTGACCCTCAGATCTTCAGTTGTCGCTAGTATGACTATTTGACATAACGTGATTCTCATTTGTCGTTTTTTTTGTGGTGATAAATGTGAGATAACTTACAGTTTATCATGCATTGCCTTGTGAACAGTTTATCAGTACCACGCTGACATATCAGACGAAATGAACTCAAGTGTTCAAATATTTCACAATTAAGAATAATTAAAACATGAATTTATGAGGGTTTTGGAATGTGCTTCAATTTTAACGTGAGTGCAAAGTGAACTTACTTCATTGTTTAAAACGTAGTTTTTTGTTTGTTTTCCAATACAGTAATTTGCCAAGCAAATTTAGTTTGACTTTTACTTGTTATTGAAGTTAATCTTAACTATTTTTAAATTATCTTTTGTTTTACATAAATTTTATTTTTGTTGTGGATGTAACAAGAATAAATTTAATATTTTCGTGTAAAGTTAGTGAATACAAAACAATATCATTTTTAAAATATTCTTCTCACAGAAAAAGCAATAACAATAATCAACCGCCAAACTAAGAAAGCTTCCGGTCATTCAGTGTGCAACCTTGCCGACAGTGATTATGCGCCAATAAACAAAACAATGAGTGAAGTGAGTGACAATGACGAAGAAACCATTCAAGATCTCGATTATGACATGTGGGAGGGACAGTTCGAGTTTGTTGGTCCCTCCGAGGACCAAATCCTGCGTCATGATCTTCAAATTATCGCGCCGCCACCCCATTTACCGACTGGGACCAACGGTTCGCGGAAATCGCAGGCGCATGTGTGGTGTGAAGGTTTGACGGAAAATGTAAATATCTTATACCTATGAATGAGTCAGTCTTGTGTTTTGTTTTAATTTAATGAGTAATTTTCAAAGAAAACTAGATAGTTTGATATGTTGTAATTGCAAGTTTATTTGTTTATTTTGAGTGTTAATATGAAATTTAATTATTGGTAATTATTAGACTATTAGTAATTGAATTTATAATCTATCTATCTATACTTTAATTCACATAAGAGTGCAACAGAGACTTATGATGATACATCTTCGCTAATCAGTATGACAAAAACTCCACTTCAATTTTGTAAATAGTTTTGTAGACATTTTGACTTCGTTACATACATACATAACATCACGCTATATCCCAATAAATGGGGTAGCACAAACCCCTGAAGCTTTCACAGAACATCCACTAACAGATTCATAAAAAAAGATACACGCTTCAGCCACACTAACGCTCTTTCATTCCTCATACCTGAAATCCATCATCACGAAACAAACGTTCAATCACATCCATCCATTCGCTCCTGTTCATCTGTTTCATAAATCTTTCACTTACGCCTACTCCTCTAACTACGAATCAATAAAGAAATGAAGGAAGCATCGCTTGCACTTGTTTGAAAGTACATTTTACACAATTGCAGTTAGATACTCTATAATTAAACTGAAAATGAATCAAAAAAATAAGGAAGGGAGCATGTTCTGCGCTTGTTTTTGAAAGTGAATTCCACACGTATACTGTATTCTTACTTGAAACAAGATATATGTGAGTAAATAAAATAAAACACGTATTTTTACTCCGCCATCTTGAAGCAAAATGACTGCGAGGTATACTGTTTTCATTTTAAATTGGAGGGATCGTCATAAAACGATTAAATGCACCGCAATTACGTTTACAAAGGAACTCAAAATATGATCCGTCATAACTGGTTTCACAAGATTCACACAGGGTTGTACAGCACCATTCGCCGGTAAGTGTATAATAAAAACAAAAAAATTACAATCTTTAAATAAGTATATTTCCTTATTCATATGATACAAGTATAATATGTTATAAATATTATATACAAACATAATCTAAACATTTACCTACATTACTCAGTCTGATTCAGTGCAGAATATTTAATTTTCTTATTGAGTAACATAACTGCTAATTGGATAATTTAATCCGAATTAGTAATTTTTAAATGGTCAATCATAGGAAAAAACAAGAATAATTTTAGGCTAAATACGACCCTTAAAAATGTACCTGTTGTGGCCATCGTTACGCGATTTGCGGTAGCCGCACTTATTTATTTCATTGTAGTTATATGGGACAGGGACGTTTAATCGTTTTATGCCCATCCCTCTGGTTTAAAATGAAAATACTATTCTACCATTACAATATAGTGCGCGTCGGTAGTATCACTTGTAAAACATGCATTTAAAATATTTAAAATATTTTATGAAGTAATCCTGATTTATCTAAATAAAATGCTACAAAAATTCTACTATAAATACATTTAGAATATCATAAATACTTGAATTATCGGAGTAATTCACTTTTCTGCCGCAGACGTATGTTCTTTTAACAATGTAAAAAACAAAAAACGCGTGAAAATGTAAACCTATTTATGTATAAATTTTACTTTATAATTTACCGTTGGGGATATAATATAAGACATTAATAATAACTTATAAATATCGGTAAAAGACTTGAAATAAAAATATATAATTTCATCAAATAAAACAACAGATGTCAAGCGGTACATAGTCAAACTTTACTTCTTTATGAAGTTATTTTACTTTTACATATACTCAAACTGTAAAACCCGTTGTAAGCCAGCCAATCAGTAACTGGAGTTATATTCAATTCTAGTGTAATGCAATCTAATACTTGGACCACTAATTAATGAACAATTTTATACACCTAACCGTATTGTGCTCGTCGAGCTTTACAGAGTTGACAATTTAAAAGTAGGTAAATAGTAATATCATTGGAAATTTTTTTATATCTTTATTACACATACGAATGTTATGAGAAAGTATCTGTTTAATAAATAAACCATTTTATTTCGCGATTTTTTTTATACTTTTCATCCCTAGGGAAAAGAAATTTGTCTTCCTTAGAGGGAAAATAACAGTATGATTTATCATTTATTTATCCAGATGATATGTACCAAAAAAAAAATAAAGCTCTCACCGTAACTGCATAGCGTTGCACAAAATAGGGAATAAATTTTCGCGTTGATAATTGGTTGATCACCATAGCCGATTTACAATGTAACAAAAATTACAACAGTGACTACAAGTGACATTAATTTATATTTTTCTGTTCGTGCCAATTCAGTGTCAATTCTCAGTCAATTATACTCAATTTTATGATAGTGGTGATATTTAAAGATTTAAAATCTTGAGAACCCTGGTTCGATCCCCACAGCCGACAAATAATTTTCACCAATTTAAATCTACCCCTGTGGCTCCCCCGCCACTAACATCTTTGGGGGCCGTGATTTGACGACTGATAACTACACTTCACGCGAAGAAATATATCACTTACCGAGATCTGCTTACGGCAGAGTGTCACATCCAGTAATGGGCAAAAGGCGTGATGATATATTTATTTAATTTTTTTTTAAATTTCTTTATAATAATTTTCGTTCTGTAATTCGGTGTAGTATGAAGATATAGCGAGACCGAATATCTGCGAAAAATTTGATTAAATCTATCTTTAAGATTGTATGTCACACATTTTGTACTGTTATATAATAATAATAATTATATATTGAAAGAAAATGCCCAAAATCGTGAAGTGGATAAGTATGAAGGAAAATAAAAACTATAGTTTTTATTATAGTTTTATTAATCTCTTGACAATTCAAACTGTATAGGAAAAATTTTAGAAAAAGTTAACAATTGAATTTAAGGGTGAGGAATAAGAACAAAAATTTACGAATAAATGAATGAAAATGATTAATGGTGGTTTATTACTTGAATGAAATATGAGATAAGATTGTATGAAAGGAATTATGAATGTTAGTAATCCGAGAATGGCGTGCAAAGATAAGAATGTTTGTTTATTTTCATTCTTTTTATTACTCATTGTAATAATTTCATTGATTATAAAATAGTTAAAATTTAAACAAATTACATTATTGGCTTTAGTTACTTCATACAATATGGAATATTTTCGGAAACTGTTGAACAATGAATGGTTTGAAATTCAATCGATAAAAAATTATAAAATGGAATTTGTTGTTAACTTAAAATTAAAATTTATGTACGATGTAAACAATTTTCGCTTAATTTAAATAAATGATGTCATATATCTGCTGCGAGGCCCTATTTTAAATTCTATTCAAGTTTGTATTGAAGTATGTAACAGTGATTGGAATGTGTTTAGAGTTTGTTGTGTATAACAGTTGCAGAACTTGCAGCAGCAGGTGAGCGTGCTGACGGACACACAAAGTCACACGGACGAGCGCTACACACGCGCCAAGGCCGATAATGCCGCGCTGCAAGCACGCGTGCACATGCTGGAGGAGCAGCTCCGAGAAGCCGAGATCCGCCATGAAGATCGTCTGCAGGTATGAAACAAAACACTAATCTTTCAATCATCCCAATTTATTTATAACTGTCTTCATTATTCTTTATCCAAATCATAAATTAATGATAACCCTTATTTTTTATGATTACTTTATTCTGTTATTTCTAATTTACTTTCGAATGAAGCTGCCATTATAACAAATATTAATTTTTAACCACTCTTTTATCAATGAGCTGTCATTATATTATTTTTGTAATAACATCTACGTGTGTAAGCAGGGTTCGAAGATATATATCGATCGATATATATCATGATATTTATTTTGATATATATATCGTCATATTTTTGCAATGATATATATCCATTATATAAAAATATCAAATAGTTTTTGTGATATAGCCTCCGGAGAAGTGAAATTTTTCGTATTTTTCAGTTTTTCTACTTTTCCGAGGCTATATCTCGAAAACTAAATGTGATATGAAAACGCGCTCAACGGCATTAATTTTCTCGTGCTTCAGTTAACTTATAAACATAGTTTCAGCGATTTTTATTTTTTTTCAATTTTCCGCAAAAAGCGGTTTTTTTACATTTTCTCGAAAACCAGAAGTCATATGCATTTGTAGATTGCACCACTGGATTCAGTGGGTCAAAATACATATGTATGTAAATTTTCGTTTTAATAATCCTACGATTAAGGATTTTTGGGAAAATTGAATTAAAATCTGAAAAAACCAAAGGGGTACCCCTTAGGAAATAATTAAAAATATTAAATTGCATAAAATAGTATGAAAATTTGCTTATAAGTCAATTCGGACACGGAGAATTCAACGCCGTCGAGCGCATTTCCATATCTTGTTTAGTTTTTGAGATATAGCCCCCGGAGAAGTGAAATTTTTCGAATTTTTCAGTTTTTCTAAATGTGTACAAAAACTAAAATTAAAAAATAAATATCCAAAAAGTGATATTTATCTGATATATATCCTATATATCAGATATTTTGATATTTATTATAAATATCATGATATTTACGAACCCTGTGTGTAAGTAAACAAAAATTTATGAAAATAACATAAAAATACCAACGTACATAATATCGAAATTGTTAAGTAAAATTTTTATTATATAGATTAATTTAATTAGTTTTTAAATTTATTTATTTATTAATTAAATAAAAGTTAAAATGTAAGAAAGAAATAAATTGAGCAGAAATATATATATATATATATATATATATATATATATATATATATATATATATATATATATATATATATTTTCATTAAACAGGAAATATGAAAAGTTATCATAAACATATTGATCGATTGCGGATAATGATTGAATTACAAAATAGAGGGTATTATTAAAAAATACTGATTCAGTTGTTTTACGACCCTACCAGGAAATTTACTTGCTTCAATTGAGTAAAGTGCTACTTTGCATCCCTAGGGAAGAATAGTACATTATACAACGACGCTATAATGACTATTTTATCTATGACTATTGTATTAAGTACAAAAAAAATTGCTTTATACTAATCCCACCTAAACTAAATAAAATTAGGTTAACATTGAAATGTTTTGTGGTGTAACTATAATGTTAGAGTAATGTACCAACATTTTTGCATATTCATTTTTGTTTATTTTATTTTATCATCTACCGGTCTTGTCGCTTTTTAAATTTGCAAATTGATCGAGAAGAAGAAGTACTATTATTGCCTACGGAATTTGTATTATGTACCAAAAATCAAACATTTAATAATATTTATAATATATTTGTCGTAGATAAAATTAATTTTTCTTTCTTAGCAAAGAAAAGTAAAGCAATAATCATGACAACTAAAAAACAACAACAATATTAGGGCCATCCAGGTGACATCTGTCATAAAAATAATATATCTTATCTAAATTTCTAATTTATTTTTGAAAAAGTATATCTAATAAAGAAAATATCATTCTTCCCTTTATAAAATGTAGAAATGTCTCACTTTCTTTTCTGGATATACAAATAGCTATTTATTTGTTTACTATTTTACTTAGATATTACTTGTATACAGGGGCGCCGAGAGAAAAAGCGGGCCCCGGGGAAAAAAAAATCGGGCCTCCTTTAACTTTGAATATTTATTAATTAAATATAAGATACCAAAAAAATATATTTATAAATATATGTATGACAACAATAAGAATTATTAATATCTAAATAAAGTTATAACAATATAAATAAAATTAAATACAAAATTCTGAGTTAATTGGTGCAGCGATGTGTATTGTATACTCACTGTATGACTATCTAATATCTAGTTGCAAATTTGATAAATGCAGGGGATACCAAAACAGCACTACGCACAAATGTATAGAGCCTTTGCCTATGTGTGTTATATACAATGTAGTAGAAAAAAACAAAAATGCAACAATGTAATAATGTACTTTTGAATAGTGTATAAATTTATTTAAAATTTGCAACTGGGGCCGGCCCTTCATCAAGCATTTCGTCATTTAGTACTTTATACAATGTAATAAATTGTAGAAAACGTGTATCAGACATTTCGTTATACATGTTTTAGTAAAGAATATAAAAAATTGGTGAAATAGCAGAAAATTAAAAGCAATTTATAAAATAGCATCACATCCGGGCCCTTTGAATTCCACGGGCCCTGGGTATTTTACCCCACCTACCCTCCCCTCTCGTCGGGCCTGCTTGTATAATTCAGTAATTTCAAAACAAAAATCTCTTAATTCTCTTAAGTAAATGCAGAATACGATTCACACTCGTTGAACGTGTTAGGAATTAATTATATGTTTTCCATATTTAAATATAGTATGTACTAATGCACAGGAAATACATATGAGTGAAGTTATTTTTAAAATTATAATTCTTCTTTGCTATGTATTTATGTCATTCTTCTTCTTCTTCAGCTCTCTAACCCCAGTTGGGTTTTGGCTTCCGGGCACACCGAGCCGCAGTTTTTACACTGCCGTACTGCCGGTTTCTTTAGTCAGATTATTTATGTCATTATCCCTTTCAAATGTTTCTTACCATGTACGAGTAAATGTTTATAATCTTGCACGTGTCATTAAATCAATGAAAGTTATCAAATACGTTCAATAACAATTTTAAATTTAATCAAACATCAAAAATAGAATGAGATTATTTATCTGTATATATCTTTCAAAATGTAGTATTCGTTTAAACTATTTTTCAAGGAAACAAACATTTTAAATTCGTGCTGATGACGTCATTTTTTAAACAAATAAACCAGGCTAGTAAACTATACACATTCAAAATTATAGAACGCTTGATTCACAATATTAAGCGGTATTATAAATTAGTTTTAACTATGGCTAATTTTATTAACTGTACTATTATAATTGTAGAAACAGTGAATCAGAATGCCAAATATATGCAATTACACTTACTTACCCGGAAACTTTCTTCTTAAATTTTTCTAGATTTTATTTCCTTGTGAAACTTTTTCTAACATCTCTTACAAGTAAAAGTTAACCGCTAAATTAAAACGTACAGTATTTTTTTTCAGGAAATTCCTAAATATATTAGCTGTATATATTAACATTATTATATTTTCCCCAAAAGTATTTAACACGGAAAATTAATTTCTTCGTTATCATTACAAATATATATAAATATATCATCACGCCTTTTACCCATTACTGGGTGTGGCACTCTGCTGAAGCAGATCTCGGTAAGTGATATATTTCTTTGCGTGAAGTGCGGTTACCAGTCGTCAAATCACGGCCCCCAAAGGTGTTAGTGGAGGGGAAGCCACAGGGGTAGATTTAGTTTGGTGAAAATTGTTTGCTGCCTGTGGGGATCGAACCAGGGTTCTCAAGATCCACAGGCTGACTCGATACCACTGAGCCATCTACCCCATTACTTACCAATAATTTTGTTAAAAAAAAATGAAACAAAAGTTGTGGAGAATCTAAATCAGTTTACAAATTTACAGCCCAATTTTTAAAAGAGTTTTAGCTAATCCTGAATTTTGGATTAGTCAAATTAAGCTAAATCATAGTCCCAAAAAGTTTAAACAAACCCTATTATATTCTTGTTGTTACCACCCGTGGTAAAAACCAATTTTTAGCAGCAAGTGATTTGGATAATCTTTAAAAAATCCAGGATTAACTAAAACTGTTTTGAGAATCGAGCTGTATGTTACTATTAAATCAAGTTTAAAATTTGGTAGCTTTTGTTCCAATTCCATAGCACATTACTCAAATAATAATAATTTTCAAGTTTGTATTATTTATATGTATATATTTGTTTGTCTAGGAGGAACAACGCCGTGCTAAAGATCTGCTGGCTCGTATCGAGCGCGAAAAGCAACTTCAACTAGAGTCGTGCACGCTGCGATTGCAGGCACTAGAACTGGAGGCAAGCAGTCTTCGAGATGAAGCGGCACGCCAGCGAGGTCGTGCCGAACGTCTGGAAGCGGAGCGCGGCGAACTAGCCGACCAGCTTCAGGAAGCGAGGCAGGAGCTGGCGGGGGCGCGCGCCGCGGAAAATACGCGCAAGGAACAAGAGAAAAGGTAGAAATAGCACATACATAACATCAAACTATCTCATATCAATTGAGGTAGCACGAACCCTACAAATATTTTTATTCTTACGATTAATTTAACTGACAATTTGCTTCTTTCCTAGACTGACTCAAGAACGCCAAGGCAGTAACCAACTAATCGACGAGCTCTCTCGCGAGGTGGAACGTTTACGTTCTGAAGCGCGAACCCCTGCGCTGCCCACCACGTCTCCCGACGCTCTTCGATTGGAGGAGCTTCATCAGGAAGTGTCATGCTTGCGCTCCGAGAACAAGGTCCTGTTGGAAGCTAATGAAGAGCTTCAGGCCAGCTTGCTAACAGCAGGAGTCGAACAGGGACGCCTCCTCACGGCTGGGGAGACGAGTCTTGCTGCTGAGCTGGAGGCCATGTCTCATGATCAGGTAGGGAAAATTGTAAGAACTGTAAAGAACGTTCGAAATGATGGAAGGTTTATGATCTTCCTTCATCTTGAACAATCTCTTTTCATTATCATCCTCTTCAGCTTGAATTTTCGTTAGATCGTGTTCAATTATTTTATTTTTTGTTAATTGTAGCACATTTCTTTTCGCTTAAATGTCGCGCTTTAAGCACCGTGGGGGCTTGTCGGTAGCTTTTTGTTACAGTTTATTATTTTGATTGCAGTTATTCCAACCCGATGATCACGAGAACTTAGTTAAGGTATGCACTTTTATTATTTTGTTGCATGGATTGCACTTGATTTTATTCAAATTTTATCTCACTTCACACAATTTGTTTTTAGTAATTACACTGCATGAAAGCATGAAATTTTGTTTGTTTTATTGGCATGGAAATGATTTTTTTTCACGTTCCTGACAAAATAAAATTTTTTTCCTCAATTAAAGATGAAAGTGATACTTTTCATTCCTAACACAGGAACCAAATTTTCTACGGGAAGGAAAGTAATGGCAATTTCTAATAATTCTGCGCCTGATAGTATGTGAAAAAATGTATACCTCGTGAAGAAAGTGTCATTCTTTTCTCAGATGCTTCAAAAAGAAATGTCTCACTCTCTTCTTTTGATATACAAATAACTATTTCATACGATCAGGGCAAAAAATTGGCTTTCTGCACTTATTTAATGTATGGAAAGTACCTAGGCATTTTCTGCGCATTCGATCATCAATATAAATGCACACGTTTACTTTTTACTCTTAAACACAAATAAATATTTGACTGTACCTATTTACTTCTTTAATTAGTACTACAAGAATGAATATTAGAAATAACTAAAAGAAAATATGTAAATCCAACTAATTATGAATTTACTGTCTTGCCGAACTGTTTTCTGCATCTGTCTTTGATTACTGATTTATGATATATTTCTATTAATCAAAATTAATAGCATTTTTAACACTACATAGCTAATTGCAACATTTATAAATAATAATTAACAGACTTTATAAATAATTAAACCAACTAATCATAGTAACAAATACAGCGATCAAATAATGAAAAATAAATATAACTTTTTTCTACAACTGTCAAAAAATATTTACATTTTTTCACGTTCTATTTGTTATAAAACATCAGTAGTCATATTATTTTTGAATTTTTTCCTTCAATTTACTTGAATAAATCAATAATTATTGTATTTTTCTTTTTTGACAGTTATAGAAAAAATATTGTTTGTATTTCGTGGACGACATTCTTATTTGTTTGGCTTGTTCGAATGACCTACGTTCTTTACTAAAATGACATTCTCATACGCATTTGATTGTTTTGCGTAATTAAACAAATAAGTATTATTATAGATCCAGCAAGCTCTAAAAGAACAACAGGATGTGAATGCTCAACTGAGATGCTACATCGACGGCATTCTGCTCAACATTGTAGAGAATTACCCGCAACTTCTCGAAGTCAAACATAGATCTGCATAGGACTTGCATGTTTTATACTTATTCAATGTTAGAACCACTTTTAAAGCGCAAATATTTTATATTATATTCATGAAGAATATTCATTTCAAATTGAACTATTTTAAAATTTTAATAATCATTACTGTGTGGTTAATTTTGTGTGGCTATAAGAACAAATGAAGGAGCTCAAAGGAATGTCCGTCCATTTTGTGATTTAAAACTGTGATTAGAGTTCATATAATGCCTTATTAAGCTACCTAGAAATGATTTCATATTATCTGGTTATATAAAGATATGATTATTATTTTTATTTAATGATTGTTACGATATAAGGGCTATACTAAATGTCTAACTATTATTTTAGCTATGAATGAACATATTATTACGTTGTTTTATGTTCACGTCGGTTTTATTTTGGCAAATTATTAAATCATTTTATTAACTCGACCATTTACCATGTATACATTTGCCAGAAAAAGTGTTCTATATAAAAAAAACTAGATCAGATAAATTTATTACTTTGCCAAAATAATATAAACGCTTTCTGTCCTACTGCGAGAGTTACTATTATTAAAATTGTGGCCAGGTTTGTATTCTGCAAAATTTACTGCAAACCTGAAGATAAAATGGAATAATGTGCATTAATTGTTAGTCTTGTTAAATATTAATAATAAATATTATATTTTGATACTGAATATTCAATTAGCAAGTTTCGAATAATTTATTTGTATATTTAAATTATTTTTAAACTCTGCTGAATAACATTGTAAGTATAGTCAGTTAAATCATCTTGCTTTACAAAAATAATTTGAGAAAAAAATTAAATTTCTTTGAAATACCAAAAAATTAAAATACATATTTGTTATGAAAAGTATTAGCCGTTGAGTTTAGAAATTAATCTTAATTTTATTAAATAAGTTTTCAAATTTTCCATTTCTGATGTAGAAATAAATATAATATGCTAGTGCAATCGTCTATTGAACTGACTATACATAATAAATTGCCTATTAAATAATGTTAATGTTTATTGTATAAGAAGCATTGTTTTAGTTTTATAAATCCGATAGTCTTGCGGATCATCAGATTGTAGTATATCGGCCTAGTAGCTATTGATTGTGTCGAAAATTTATTTAAATCGGCACAAAATTGTGTATAAACTTCTACTTTATTCATATAAAATTTTGTACATAATTAATGTAATATGGTATCACAAAAATGAACACATATAAGAAACTTATTTATTATAAAAACTGTATAATAATACTAATTGTGTTCTTAGTAACAATAAAGTTATGTTTCTGAATCATTTTCCAACACGGAATGTTCTCTGGAGACGACGTTGTCGCTTTCTAAGTCATATTTAAGTCGGAGTATTTCTGCATCTGCTCCCTAATCATAAATAAAACAATCATGACATTCTGTTGTTAAAATGAACTTAAATGATTGAAAAGAAAAATGTTTCACATTTTCACTTGATTTGAAACAGTTTTCTTACAAAATAATAAGGAAGATTTAACAACAGTAAGTTCATATTATTAATCAAAAATATTATAAGCTCTCTTTGTACAAATAATTGAAGAACAAGTAATGAACATATAATTAATCGACGACTAGAATCAGCTTAGAATATTTGAATTTCAAAATTACATATTACATATATATCTGAAAATTGGCAAAAAGTACAAAATTTTATTTAAATTTATTTATAATATGTTTGTGACTTACCCAGACGGGAACATCTTGAGGTGTAAATTTAGTATTGTCAGGTTTGTATTCCGTACTGTAATCGCTTTTATAATTATCCGCTTCGCATAATCCACATTTTTTATTGTCTTTCAATTGGTTGTGAAGTGTAAGTCTGTCTTTAGACAAAGCAATTTTCTCTTCTGTTAATTTCTTCTCTCTCGCAGCTAAAGACATCAGCTGTTTCTGAATATCTTTCAGCCTCTCTGTATATTTGTGCTCAGTTAATTTAGCTTCATTTAACGCCTTTTCTCCATCCCTGTATCTCAAATCAGCGACTTTAAACATCTTTTCCAACTCTTTTTCTTTAACTAATAGTTTAGTTTCGCGATCGTGTAAATTTCGTTTTAAAATCTCAACTTCACATTGTTCTTTACAGAGATTTTCTCGTTCTTTATCGGTAAGTTCAGTTGCATCTTTGGCTATTTTTAAAGCAGCTTCTATTTCTGCTTTAGATTTGGAAGAATCGAAGTTTTGGTTTAGTTTGGCACTAGTTTCCAGTCGGGATCTTTCTGCAACTATTGTTAGTTTTTCTTCATTTAGTTGCAGAATTATTTTTTCGTGTTCAGCTAGTAAAGTTTCCCTCAAAGTCTAAAAAGTAACCGTATTCAGTGTGTTAAGATTTCGATTTGTTAAATATTACCTTGACTTGTTCGCGTTCTCTTTCAAGATTCTTCCGAACAAATTCAGATTCCCGATCAAGAGCTTGAGCTCGAGCAGCTAAAGTTGCAGTTGCTTGTTGTAGGGTCCAACGTTCTTCTCTTGTAGCTTGCGTTTGTTCTGCTACTCGTGTTTCAAGTGTTCGCACTAAAGCCAAAAGTTGAGCTCTTTCTCCGTCACTAGCTATTCGTTGTTTTTCTAAAGATGTCTGCATCACTACCAACAAAATAATTATTACAATTTATACTCTTGTATAACCCGATTATTATCTGTAATCGATAAATGAATATAATCACAGCTTCATAAAGAGTTTAAAAAAATTACTAGCAACTTCGTACGAAAGGAAAATGCAAGTAAAATAAAAATGGTCACAGAATATGGTAAATTAGGCTTGCCATTCATTTATCGATCAGTAATAGTTAAAAATCGAGTTACAAAATAGGAAAGATTGTTGTGTGTAAACAAATAAAAATAATTCTACTTTTGATTTCCATTTCTTTGGCGGTCAAAGATTCCGCTTTCACGTCATTGAGAAGTTTATGGTCATTGTTAAATTTATATTGAATTTCGTTAATTGCTTTTGTGCTACCATGTAATACTTCTAAACTTTCATCAATTTTCTTTGTAATTATTTCAGCACCAGCAATTGTTTCTTGTTCTTTTATTTTACTGTTTGCCATATCCTCCATCATTTGTTTATATTCACTTCTAACATCTGCAATTGTGATTTTGCAGTTATCTTTTATTGTTTCTAAATCGGATATATTTTGTTCCGTAATTTGTTTAATTTTTTCTTCGTATTTATTTATTTTATATTCTTTTTCTTTCATCATTTCCTCAATTTTTTCAGTAAAAAAAATATTTACACTTTCTATTTCAGCTTTTAATCTTTTTTCGGACGCTTCTAAAGAATTTTCCAGGAACGTCAGCTGTTTTCTTTAAAAAAAATACTCAGAAAGTTAATAAATAAATTATGTAACTTTATACTTACTTATAAGATTCTTCTAAAAGAAATATTTCCTCTTGATGTTTCTGTTTCAAGCTGCAAACAATATCATCATAAAATTTTCTGTTTTCTTCAAAAGTAGCTTTAATATAATTTCCTTTTCGTTGTTGTTCTTCGGATAAAGCTTCTCCAGCAATTCCAGCAGAAGCTGATGGTTGAGATAATAGTAACTGAATATGATTATTAATTCTTTCCTGCTGTAATTTCATATTATTTTCCATAATTATTTGCTTAGCAAACTGCCTTTCTAGCAACGAATTAAACTGCATATCTTGCTTTAGTATCATTTCTTGTTGTTTTCTTTGCATTTCAGTCAAACTGTCATCATATTTTTTTAACTGTACAGCAATCATTAATTGAGATTCTTGTTGCTGCAAAGCTAGAGATGTATTCTGTAGTTCTATGTGGGAAGAAGATATTTTTTGTTGTGTTAATAAAGAATCTAACATGTAGTCAGGGATAGACTGTTGTGTTTCAGGAATTTCCGTTGCAGCAGTAGCTATTAGAGATTGTGGAATAATTTTTGGCTCTTGTCTAATCTTCTTTGATTCGGAAATTGGTTCTTGATATTGTTTGTCTTGTGATGTGCCACCTAGCCAATTTGGTAAGTCGTTAGATTTGTTAACAGTTTGTGGTGGTTTACTAGTACTTGCAAAACTGTCTTGTTTTTTCTCTGAAATCGACGGTTCAAATATAGATGATTTTGTAAATGATTCACTTTTTCTAGAATCTTCACGTTTTTTATTAGAATCATCGTTAATAATTACATCAGATTTTGTTTCTTTTTTCTGACTTTCAAATATTCCTAAAGGATCAATAATACTTGGCGAATTCCGTCTACCTCTTCTAGATTCTCTACTAATAGTTGGTGCAAATTCCGTTTGCATTTGAGGAACAGGTTTACTTTCAGAAATAGCAGGTGTGGGAACAGGAATGGGTTCTTTTTTGCGAATGGTACTGCTTTGTAAGATATCATCAAATGATAATGTTTTCTCATCTTGTTTCGTGCCACCTAAAATATCACTTAAAATGGAAGATTTCTTAGCTGCTGCACTTCTTGGTTCTGGGGCGCTTATACCAAGTAAATTATTTACATCATCTGTTTCGAAGCTTAATTTATTTTCAACTTTCTTGGGTCTAGTATCTTTCGTAGTTTCCTTTTCTTCTTTGCCAATGTTAAATCCAAGCCAGTCATCATCTTTTATTGTTGTTGATGCTTTTGTAATAGCTGGTTTAGTATCTATTTCCAAGCCAAAAATATCTGTTACAGCTTTAGCCGACTTTTTTGGTGTTGATTTCTTTGCTAATAATTTTGGATCTTCAAAAAAGCTATCACCTTCGGATAATAAATCTTCAATAGGATCATCAAAATCATCCATTACGAAGTGTATACTCGCAATAATAAGAAAATTATATCAGTATTGACAAAATGAAAATGATTGTGTCTATACAAACTTTGGTAACCTGGCAACTGATATACGCGGGTACGGATATTTAAATTTTTGTTTACGTCCAAGCTGCATTTTTCGACGCGGCAAATTCCTAATAGATCAAAACATTAAAATAGACGACAATAAAAAACTTGACAGAAAGTGCGGCTAAAGAACACGACGATTGAAATATTTTGATTTTATTTGTTTTTCACGTTACTATATCAACTTAAAATAAAATGAATTTTATTATAATGAATAGATTATTAATAGCTTTATCTGGTATACAATTTCTATCGTATATGTACGCAGTTAAATCATAAATTTATGAAATCTTTCTAAATATTTATCATCCCAATAGATATCTAATTTTCATTCTGTTTGATGTTTAATTTTAATTACGGTCTCCACAGATTCACCAAATCGCTGCCGCAACTGTGACTGTAAACAAACACAACAAAAAAGAATTAGAAATAATATTTAAAAAAATAGTAATTTAAATCGATATCCTGGAACTACGAACTCACATAAACATCGAACTCATATACCATCCATCAAAACAATACATAAAAAATAAAATAAATATATCATCACGCCTTTTACCCATCACTGAGTGTGGCACTCTGCCTAAGCAGATCTCGGTAAGTGACATACCGGTTACCAGCCGTCAAATCACGGCCTCCAAAGATATTAGTGGAGAAGGAGCCACAGGGGTTAGTTTTTTTTAAATTGGTGAAAATTGTTTGTCGGCAGGAGGATCAAACCAAGGTTCTCAAGAACCACATGCCGACTCGATACCACTGTGCCACCTACCCTATTACTATTTATATATAAATTCTCTTTTAAATACACATAGATAATTGTTTTAAATGAGTAAAAGTAAAGCAGCGAGTTTTTTTTTGTCATTTTTCTCGTTGAAACGAAAATATTATAACAATATCAAATATAAGTACATTACACAATATGGTAATAGGATATCCAAACATATATACAGCAATAGTTTCATTCTTTCCATAATTATTAAACTTCATCATGTGAAATTTAGTATATTTATAAACAATAATGTTTACTACAATTAATTGAAAATTGATACATTGTTCCATATAGAAATATGAGACGGTTATACCCAGCAATAGATTTAAAGGAACACTGCAGAAATACAGTGAAGTGACGTCATCAATATGTACGACATCTGTGATTTAATATATTTCACCGCTATTAAACTCTGAGCTATAAAATTTCGTACACATATAAACAATTACATGTACTTCAATAAGTAATGAACAAAAAAGTGAAATATTAGTTAAATGAGGAGTTATATTGAGCATGTGGTTGAAGCAAGGATGACTGAATGTTTCAGGGGTTCATGTTACCCCATTTAATAAGATATAGCGTGATGCTATGTATAATAATTATCTTTACAACATATTTATTATTTGTTTAAACTATATAATAATGAATGATTCACTTTAAAATTACAATGATGAATCGTTCTCATCTGTAACACAATACTTTGCTAGCAGATTATCAGCTACTGAAACATTGTGATACAATGACAGTTAGTATAAAAAACAAACAAAAAAGTGAAATTTTAGTTAAATGAGGTGTTATGGATACATTTATACCTAGCAATAGATTTCGTTAAAACCACCCCTATTTAATTCTCAGCTATGAAACTTCTTACACATATAAACAATTACGTTTACTTCAATAAACTATCAACAAACATGTGAAAAATTAGTTGAAATGAGGCGTTATGGACATACTTTTACCTAGCAATAGATCCCGATAAAACCATCCCTATTAAAT
This sequence comes from Pterostichus niger, assembly GCA_947425015.1. Taxonomy (NCBI): domain Eukaryota; kingdom Metazoa; phylum Arthropoda; class Insecta; order Coleoptera; family Carabidae; genus Pterostichus; species Pterostichus niger. The sequence goes on along the minus strand of OX380336.1, from coordinate 3,794,959 downwards.
TTATTATTTTAATTTTTTTTTATTAAAGTACGATAGAAATTCAAGAATTGTTTCCCTATTTCTATGTTGTAAATTTAATCATATTTTAAGTACTAGTTTTTTTTTTTTAATTCAATGTTTACATACTTATTTCTGTATTTAAATATTTTAATTACTAATGAAATTCATAAACACTAATTAAAAAAACAATTTTTGAATTAACGTTATTAAATATATGTCATTTTCAATAAATTATAATTTTTATACATAAAATACACTCCAAGACATTTTGATGTGCACTGGTTTGCTCGGACGTTCGCAGGCGCTGCGTCGGCTACACAGTTCTTAACTTGCAAGCGTGGTAGCTAGATTTGCTGCTAGAAAATTAGTGGTTTTAAGTAAAAATATCAATAAATATTAATAAAATATAGTGCCTTTCGTAAGTATAGATGTTATTCTGACGATTTCGATACAAATTTCACCTGGAAATATAGTTTTTGATAATTAAAAATGTATCAACATTTTATTAAATAAATTGCTTTGTACGTAACACATATATTGGATGCGATAACATAGGAATATTACATTTCAACAATTAAATTTGATATAAACAGCTTTAACATCATATTTGAACATTATTTTTAATAAATTTTCTTTAAAATCACAATAATAATTTTGCATATCTTTAGATTTTAACAGTTATAAATAGTGTTTTTATTTCGAAAAACGTGATATATATTATTTATTATTATTTACATACATATATATTAATTTTTACACATGAAAATGTGTAAAAGTACTGAATTTGAAAGTATTTTCTTTATTTTATATAAATTTATAAAAGTATTTGATTTGTTCAAACGATAAATTTACCGAAGTGAACCTGTTTATTCCATAAATTTAGTCTTGTATGACGCTGTGTTGTTGAATGTTACTGGATAAATAATTGTACATTATAACAAAATACTGGTAAATAGTTAACGAGAACTATATTCTAATATTTTCGATAGATATTTGTACTTAAAAATAGTGTAAAATGTACTTTGTAATACATAACAGCTACAAGTGTTACGACATCTTAATAATGTATTTAACTAGTTGGTTTTGCCAATTGTTATTATTATTTCAAAACAATATTCTATTCATTTTGAATATCTTTCTCAATTTTCATTTAAAAAAATTTAATTCAAATATTGTTAATGGCTAAATACGTATTCATGTTATTTATTATCATTTGCTTTTTATATATTTAAATTGATAAAAGTATTACTTTGATGGCAACTGAAACAATAATTAAACAAGTCTGTGCGTATTCAAGTTCACCTGCACTCAACAAGCAGCGTTTACAAATACAGTCTTAATAATTTTTACTCAATTCAGTCATTTTGTAGTTGGTGATGGCATTCGAAAGCCTTCTAAATGGTAGGTTCTTTTTTTAAAGCATTTTAGAGCTATTCAATTAATTGTTTTCTCTGTTATCATTATTAACTTTAATAAATGTTATGAAGTGTGTTACTAATATATTGTTTTTATGTTTATAGGGACATCACGGGACCTGCAAGCATCCTCAGCGTGTATCAACACCCCGGAGGCATCAGCAAAGACGAGTTTGAATATTAAATCTGCTGCTCTCAACATCAATAATGTAAGAACATTGTTATTTTTTAATTATTTGTTTAATATTTATTTGAGAATTTGTGAAATAAATTCATATTCAGTTTAAAATAATAATGCTGAATAGTAACTAGATATTTGTTAATGATAACGCTAGTAAATTGTTAGCTAGTGTCAGTTATTATGAAGGGTAATTAACTATATTTTTAATTGTTAAACCTTCCGGAATTATTTTGGTCAAAAATATTTCAAGTTAAAGTTTGGATATAAATAAATGTTCTGTCCTAAAATAATGAAAATGAATCTCCCTGAATAGACTAGCGGTCATTGTATTGAATTGAGTGCCGGTGAATGAGGGGAATGAGGGGGAGGCACCTAGGAAGGAAGCCATGTTTATGATCGATTAGCTAAACAAAAGTTAGCGGTAATTAGCAATTATAATTAATAGTAACTGTTTATTGTTTGTTCCAGGCGTAATCGGAGAGAAATGCAAGCACTGGATACTCATCCACAACGACATGAACATGGAGAGAAGAGATTGGAACCTGCAGAACCGGATCGAGGAATTTAAACAGAATGAGCTTCGCCAGAGAGCAGCTGTCCTGCTCTTATTGCATTCCTGCGCTGATTGGGAATTGATACCGATCGATATTTTAAACAAATCATTAGAAATACTTGGAGAGCTGGTGTTGACTCAGACAGCAAACACCGTGGTGATTGTGTCGACGACGATCGCTCTTCAGAAACCTACTCTTCATGTCGGCAGCAAGAGAAGAGAATGGTATCAGACGGAAATGTTCTGGCATTGGTGAGAAACTTATTTATAAATCAAATCACGCCTTTTACCCAGTACTGGGAAATTATTCACGTATAAACGTTTCACGTTTTAAATTTGTTTACTTTTATAAAAAATATATAACAATAATAATTTATAAGAATTAATGAAAAAAGTAAAATGAGAAATATTTTATTTGAAATGTAGACATGTTGTGTAAGTTTCAATGTATTGAGTTGTGTCATCAATTAATCGCCCGAGTCATCATGCAACGAGCTCGAGCTCCGCACTTGCAAACAAACCGCTGACCAGAGCTGGTCGCTTGAAAATAATCACGTGCTAGTTAGTTGTTAGTTCGAGTGGCTATGATTTGACCCAATAATGGGTAAAAGGTGTGGTGATTTAGTTATACATTCAATTAATTAATTAATTACAACATCCTCCTCTGTGTTCATTCAGGTGACTTTGGACAGTTGCAAGAAGTCGACGGAGAATTTGGAGCACTAGGAAGTCGAGCTGGAGGAGATGATGGCCCCGGGGACTTGATGTTTGATGGCGTGTCCGGACGCTTCACTTCCAGTACTTTTGCAGGTGAGTGTATCTTTTAAAATTTAAATTGGCTGTAAATATGTCGGCTGTAACTTTTAAACTAGTCAAGATAATTGAAATTGGTTTTAAATTTTGAATTCTCCATCTTTTGAACGATATTTAATCATATTTTTATTATGAAAATGAATCTGATGCATGGATTGGTTTCAATATAAACCTACGTTCCGCGTACATCTGTGTAAAAGCCATTTATTTGAGTCCTTGGCCTAAATAATTTTGTTGGACGATTAAATATTCTTCTAGAAGTATTTTAGTATGTTAGTTGTCAGAAACTGATATTTGACAAGTAAACTACATTGTTAACTACCAACAAAATGTAGTAGAATAAGTAAGTTTGAATTTAAATTAATTTATAATGCGCCAATATCGTTTTTAGGTATGGATTTCATCCACAAACCATAGACAGATGTCAGGGAATGAAAACAACATTTGTCGACTTTAAAACCAATTATTATGGAAGACAATGTTTACAATCACCACAAATCAACGACAAAACCAACTTGTGGAGCTGGTGCACCAGGTTGTTGATGCACAGTGAAAGCGCCAAACAGGTGAGATGATTTTTTATTTATATTTTTGGGGCTTTATTTTTTGTTTCTTTGTACTTTTAAAATATCTTGATTAGTACAAGACTTACGCGCTGCTAAATAAATTAAATTATTTTTTTAATTTAATTACTTTTTAAACAATGAGTGTATCTTTTAAATGACTAAATGTGGGTTTCCTTTTACTATTTCTAGTATACTCACTCTCAAAAGTTATGATGATTATGAAACTTAAAATAAACATGATGAAGGGTGCTATGCTATGTTACTAATGCATTGTTTTTATGTGTATAGGGACATCATCCAGATGTTGAAGTAGCTGGTGTCATTGGAGCTGCCGCCATCAAGAGCTTGGAGCAGCTGGAGCTGGTGTCAACGTGGACATTCTCATCAATGTAAGTACATTGTTATTTTTTTAATTATTTGGGTAAAAACAATAATAATAATGATGGTGAATGATTACTAACTGACAATCTACTAAATATTCATTAATGATAACGGTAGTACATTATTAGCTAGTCAAGGGTGATTAATTATAAAGCTTGTCCCAGAAAAAAATGTCGCCTATAATTTTTAACTAAAAACCATATAATTAAATGAATTTTTTTAAAACTATTGAAGACTTTATTGATCAACAACTAAATAGTATATAATAGCATATATTTACATTTTAATTTTTGATTCATCCAAAAGTTGCACAATTTCCTTTTCAGCCCTTTCATTAAAATTTGTACAGCATAATCAGATATCATTTTTGTAATTTGTTTCCACTTATATTTGAAATTATCGACAGAATTGGTTTGTTTATTATATTTTAATAACTTCTGCTTCATATGGGCCCAATATTTTTTGATTGGGCGAAATTCAGGACAATTTGTAGGATTTTCAGATTTATGTACAAATTCTATATGTGGGGTTTCTTTTTTGGTTTAAACATATAATTTTATTTTGATAATTTACTATTCTTTAATATTAAAAATTACTTTAAAAGATCAATGACATTGTTTGTGTAGTGACATGTTGCCAAATATGGCCAAAATAGTGTTGGTGTGTTATAAAGCCTTATAAAGGGCAATAATCGTCTTTCAAGACACTCGCTTAAATATCTTTCGCCATTGGAATAAATGGCCTGCCATACAAGCATCTTTTTTGAGAATTTTTCTATTTTAATTATCTTCAATTAGCTACTAACAGATTTTCTGAACCTTCCAGAATAATAATAATAATGACCTGGTCGAGATTTTAATTCAAGTTAACAATACGTTTCGACATCCATGATGACACATAATTTTTTTTATATCACTTTAAAGTAAAGTTTTCTTAATCATGATTTTGTGTTAGTTTCTTGCTTAGTATTATTGTTAGGCACTTTTGTTTTTTGAAAAGACTTTATAGAATTCTTTAGCTTAATTTTCTGGACTGTTGATTTAGTAGTTTCAAATTTCTTAACCAAATCTCTCACAGAAAGATTTTTATTTTTACACAAAGCATTCAAGACATTTTCTCAATATTTTAATCTACAAATCCAGGTTTGCATCCACTTCCACATTATTTTGTGTATTACCCGTTTCATTATATCTTCTTAACACCCTTTGAACAGTCCTTGTTGTAGATTTTAACTCTAAAGCTACTTTTCTTGTGGATATATGCCTATTTTGAACACATTTGTACAAAATATTTTCGCGTAATTCTTCGTATTTCGATGGCATCTTTGTATACTAAATTGTATGAAAGTTGTCAACTAATTGTTTTTATATAATGCATAGCCAACTAATAAAAACGCATCACATAAAAATTTGTATATCTATAAAAGCAGTTTACGAAAAGGCCTAAATCTAAGCGACAATTTTTTCTGGGACAAGCTTTATTTAACTTTTACAATTATTTTTCTCCTAAAATTATTGATGTCCGGTTCAAAGCAGAAAATTAAAATTAATCTCCTTTAATAATTTGTTTTTACTAGCGGTTACTTTTACCCAATATTTAAAATATATAAGTTTTAAAAATGTTGTTTACAATATTTAACTTTGAAGAGGTTTAAAAATGTGGACTGTCGATAGTTTTGTTTGTAAATCTGGTTAATTTTATTAATTTTCTGAGAGAAAATATGAACGACAGTTTTTCCGTAACTTTAGATAAACATGTTTTAAAAACGGCTGTAATTTAGTAACCAGTTAACCGGGTTTCAACATCAATTCCTCATCTATTGACCATAGTCCATAGTTTCATCCCTTAATATCAACCCTCCAGTAAATAATTAATTTTAAAATAAACGTTATTGAAGCGAGGATGGTGTGTTGGGTTGAGAATGTTCTGTGAATGTCACAGTGGAAAATTATTCACATTTGGTTTAAACATATAGTTTTATTTTGATAATTTACTATTCTTTAATATTAAAAATTACTTTAAAAGATTGTTTAGTATTTTTAATGATAGGTACTCATTTTAAATTCTGTTTTGCAGTTTACGCAAATTATCTGAATGCGGCATTCAGTCCCAGGAGTCGAGCGCCATGTCCAGGTTGTCCACGCTGTCCACCGGTTGCTTCAACACACTTCAGGAATAAAAGATGAGTACAAATTTCGTTTATTTATATTTTAATTAATCTAAAAAATGAGAAAAGAAATTATTAATAATTTATTTAGAATTTTATTGAGACACAGCCTTGATATACATCTGGTGTCTTTTAATTTAATTTATTGTTTGATGTGATAAATATTTTTTTAACGTGTTTTAAAAGTAAATTGCTAAATTCTAGAAACGTTATTATTTTACTTTTGTTTATACTAAATAATAATATATTAATAACATTAATAATTTCTAATAATAATAACAGTAAACTGAGTAATATTGTATTTGAAGTGTATGTTAGATGTGTGTATGTTTCAAATTCACCTTAACTTCATTCATTGATTGTGAGTGTGTCATCAAATAGGTCGCCGCTGCGAGTCTGCAACAAGAAGTTCACTTGCCAAACAAACGTCGTCGTCGTGTAATTTAACTTTTGTCTGCCTTATTTAAAGGCCTTCATAACTTCTTAACCGATATCGTATCGTGGGCTTGATTTATAGTTATACTATAAGATCAACTTCTCGAGTCGATATCGTGTTTGTTTTTATTGTTCACTCACTACGTACATTTTAATTTAGTTAGTTAGTTGCTGCCTTAATAGGAGGCCATCCTAACTGTGTGTAATTCTTTTCGTGGGGTTGATTTATTACTATAAATCAATTTTACGAATCGAAATTGTGTAGATCGATATCTATCGTGGGTTTGATTTGAAATCAACCTCACGAGTCGATATCGTGTATTTTGTATTTTCCACCAAAAAACGCTGGCCCCACGTGGGGCCCCAACATACATACCATCACCAGGAGGCAAGTTTGAAGCGTTTCGCGATGCGGGTGGGGCGAGTCCCTCGCGACCGTGCTTCTGTGTGTAGCTAGAAGGTGTAAGCCGATGTCTTGGGTGGTCGAGTTATCGAATCACAGGAACCATATTGTCCAATGAGTCATTGGGAGATCTAGACATAATTCGACTGTTCGAGCACTGCGAAATCTTCCCAGCAGTCGGGTAGGTTGGTAGGCGGTGAACCGAGAGGTCGTGGGCACGGAATATGCTCAACGTTTTTGCTAACTTGACAAGCACGCTTCGGTTGCTTTGTCGTAGATTCGTAGCTAGTCGTTGGCAAAAACTTAGGTAAGATAGGGTAGGTAGGGAGAAAAAGATGGCACCTTTACTGAAGACTACGTAAAATGTGAGTCTCTTTCAGGTTCTTCCTAACACTTGACCGATATCTTATCGTGGATATGATTTATAGTTATACTATAAGATCATATTCACGAGTCAATATCGTGTTTTTTTATCTACGTACATTTAAATTTAGTTAGCTTAGTTTCTGCCTTATTAGAAGGCCTTCCTAACAACTGTGTAGTTCTTTTCGTGGGGTTGATTTATTACTATAAATCAATTTTACGAATCGAAATTGGTTAGAACAATATCTATCGTGGGGTTGATTTATTTCCATAAATCAATTTTACGAATTGATATTGTGATATCTATCGTGGGTTTGATGTGTAATCAACCCCACGAGTCGATATCGGATGTTTTGTATTGTCCACCACAAAACGCTGGCCCCACGTGGGGTCCCATCATAGCGTTTCGCGGTTGCTTTGTTGTAGATTCGTAGCTAGTCTTTGACAAAAACTTAGGTAAGATAGGGTAGGTAGGGAGAAGAAGGACACCATCATTGAAAACTTACTGTTTTTCAAGGAGTATTTGTACTTGTTTCTAATAATATTTTGTTGTTAGGTGCGGTGGTGAATGAAGAAAACCAACGTTTCCTGTTGGCGATTACATCAAATGCTGGGAAGATTCATCGGCGGCAAAATCAACAGCTTCTCTTCAAACACATCAGAAGATGACTGCAAAGTCAACGCAGAATGTCGTCAAGACCGCTGACTCCAACATCAATATAAGATAATTATTAGTTTTAAGTGGGTTGTATTTAATCGAGCACCAAAATATCAGCTCTAAATAATTCATATTCGATTTCCAAAATACTAGACTTTGCTAATCTGTTTATCAATTTAAATATCAAATATTTTGTATTTGCTATTTGCCATATTAGCATTTAATTTTCCATGAAGCTTATTTACTATTATATTTAAAGATCAGTTAGTATTTTTTATGCCTAATTATTATTTTTAGTATTCGTTTAATTATTTCAGACTATTAAAATATAATTTAACTAGGGTTAAAAATATATATTTTTGTGTATAAATATATTTCTGGCAAGAGCAACATAGTTCTTATTGATTATTGATGATACAATGATTTCGGTGCTCATTTAAATTATTCCCTTTTTAAATTATTTGGGTAAAAGTCTGTTAAAAACAGTAATAAATATGTTGTTTTAAATTAATATAAAATAGCGCAATTGTGTATAAGGGAGAATGTAAGTGAAAGTAGACAGAGAGTGATTGATTTTATTCTGTGTGATGAATGATGAATGCACGGTTTTTCACTACATTCTGACATTTATATGTCATAATTATTTGTCACAATTTTGTTGATCAACTTGGTCGTGTTAAAAGTACTAAAATAATTAGAAACATAGTAAAACCGTCAGAAGGGTATCATTAGAAATATATTACAATATACACTTTTCTATTTACTATTTCATATACAATTTAATTCTTTTATTATTGAGTTAATTTGTAATTTTACGTATTCATCTTTTTTTTTGCCAATTTGCACCAGTTTTTAATTGTCTGTCCTCATTAGTTTTCTCTTTTAAAAATTATTTAAACTTGTGCTAGAATTTTAATGAACACGTACCTGACGTAGAACTTAAATTTAATCTTGTACATTATTAATAGTTTTATTATCTTTGGACTAGAGAACTTTTAAAATTTTAGCCCTACAGTATTAAATGAGGCAGAAATTTCCTCCCAACACTTTTCTTCTCCTTAACACAATACTTTATCAGTAAATCTATTAATAATTTAACTTCATTGGTGGAAAAATTTGCAGCTCTTTTAATATTTTCCATCATGTGTATATAAATATATTTCTTATTTTGCCTGTGACAGAATATAAACTGAATTTTCGGTAAACAAGGCAATGATTATAATTTTCTCAGAATCCCAAATTACATAAAACCATAAAATTATTTAGACATTCAGTTTAGGTTCAGCTGAACTAGATTAATTTGATAAGTTATAAACAAAAAAATGTTGAGGCTCAAGTTCAAGGTTCAACTGAAAAACCGAGCATGAGAAGTTTATTTGATGGTGTCGCGTATACGTCTGGATAAAAGTTGGTGAATGAGGGTGTATAATGAGGATGTTAGAGATATGTCTGTTGAGTAAATAAATAAATGAATGAATGAATGAATGGTACGAATGGTGAATTATATTGTGGAATGAATCAGATCAGAATGATGTTGCGTGTAAAGAATGGCAAGGCTCCCGGCTTGAATGAGATGTTGATGTATGGAGGTGAGAGGTTATTTGACTCCTGATGATTGGAAATGCGCGCACGCAGTTAGAGTGTTTGAAGGTAGCGAGGCTGCGGTAGTGTCTGCGTTACCTGGTGCGGATGATGTTGTTGTAAATGATTTCAATAAATGAAGCAGAAAACGATTTCAATAATGTTAATTAATGATAATGTGTTAGTAAAATTAATAAATAAAACCACTTAGTATTTAGTTTTATAAATTCGGCAATAATATTTATTGCACAATTTCTAAGTGTTTAGCTAGACTAGACTGGGTACTTTTGATCATATAATTATAATAATACTCTTTAAATCTAGTCTGGAAACTTCGTCCTGTTTGCTCTATATAAACAAATTCACAATCTTTACATTTAATTTAACAAAGGGTCTTTATTCATTAGTTTATTATTATTAGTATATAATGTCAAATTTCCTCCAATTCTTGGCCATACTACGATTCATGCCATTAACATAATTGATTTTTTTATAAATTGATTTAAATCTAGTTTCAAAGTGTAACAGGATAAAATTAATTTCTTGTAATTGATCTAGTTTTCTTATTTATTAGTTTCACAGTGATTTCTTCACTGTAACCATTGTTTGCTGCAATATTTAAAATGATTATAATTCAGATCATCAGATAAATTATAAAACGTTGCTAGCTTTATATTACATGGGTGATACAAATTAGTGGGTTTCCTGTAAATATTAAAATTAAATTTATTGTTAATCTGTTTTATAGTAATGGCCAAGATATTTATGCTTTTATTAACTTTCACTTCAGTGGTGAATTATGTATTTTAATCAAATGAATTAAGGACATTTAGTAGTTGTTGCTCCTGGTGTAAACATCGTCGATATATCTATACCAAAAATCTAAATTTTTTAGGAGATATTTATTGGAATTGAGGAATATATTCTCAAAATTGTTCATGAATATTTCAGATAATAAAGACCCTTATTTTGTTAATTACAAATGTCACCAAAGAGCAAAAATAATTTGTTTGTAGACAAACTTCCAGCAAGTTTAAAGTTACATGGTTAACTTCAAGCTGTTTTTAATGATGTCTAGATGTTTGAAAATTGGAATGGAAGTAAATTCCCAAAACCTCCCTCTCTCTATTAACAGAGTTAGTTTATATTTGAACTACATATAAGTGTTTGCATAACCAAGTGTTTTTATTTATTAATTTTAAATCACGTTTCGCCGAATGCAAACAGCTTCATTAATTGAAATGATGAATGTGTTAGTGTTTGAGCAGAG